>JAKSZP010013331.1:0-146726 GCA_022478985.1 Massospora cicadina | reverse complement strand
TCTCTAACCGACACCATCACCCCCCAAAGGGGCCTCAAACAAGGTGAACCGCTTAGCCCCCTACTATACAATTTTACCCTTGAACCTCTCCTCCGCATTGTAAACTCAAAGCTCACTGGAATCAGGTTGGAGGGACAACTACCAACCAAAATTCTAGCCTTTGCTGACAACTGCGTTGTTGGAGTCTCAGACAATAGGGATGCCAGGGCGATTGAGCGCATTAGTCACCAGTATGAATCAGTGAGTAACGCCATGCTGAACAAACATAAAACAGAGGTAATTGTTATGGGCAAATTCAGTTCGAACTGGGCCTAACCCTCCAACCACCACACAAACCAACCAACCAACCACACATCCAACCACACAACAACGATCCAAGCCAGTAAAACCACTGTGTTTACCCTTTGCACACCACCCCGCCACCAACTCAGTTTGTCATCTGGGCATATGGCTCAAAGCTGGTGGATATGCACTTGACACCATCAAAACCAACATTTTGGACAACATCACAAAAAGAATGACATGTATGTGGAGGAGTAAGCTAGTTTAACCAAAAAAGTTGTGTTAACCAACTCCCTGATCTTTTCAAAGTTATGGTTTGCTGCCCACGCGGTTCCCTTCTCCACCAACTTTACCAACGCAGTCTACAAGCTCCTGCAGAACTGGATATGGTCTGGTTACCGCGCACCTGTCAGGCTGGAGACCATTTACAGCCCACGGAAGAAAGGCGGAATGGGGATGCTCAAATTCATGGAACAAGCAACGCAAATCTTTGGCTCATGGATAGATATGACAACGTCACCCAACCCACCATCCCCCCACTGGGCTAAGGCAGCCCAAACCAACTTCGCAAGGGCACTACATCTGAGGTCCCCCTCCAACACTGCAACTCTGATGAAGTATCTTGCAACACATCCAACTGCCACTGGACCGCACAACACCAACCGATATTTCAAATGCATCCTGTACAACCTAAGACAAGGGGATTGGAGCTTCTCCTATGCACAGCAATCAGAAGACATTCACTGTCAACTGGTTATATGCAACTCCACAGGGGACAAATGGTGACTAAAGCGACTGCCCCACTACCATCCTTTCCTCTATTCCAGTTTGACTACCTAGAATACCAAGACGTCCCATATGACTTGCGCACCCAAAAGCAGGTGTAGGACCTCGTCACCTGCCCCCTCTTATACCCACAAGTGTGCTCCACAGTGTGGCGCTACATGCGCCATACGTTTAGAACAGCTGACTGCACCTTCTCAATGTTCAAGACATGCGCCATCTGCGGCAGACCCAACACACTAGCACACCGCCTGGAAGAGTGCCCACCATCCGCGCATATCTGGGCCAACGTGATGCACTTGTTTCAACAATCACCAACAGATGAATTCCGAATATCCCGCGATATCCTGGCACTCAACATGGCCTCGCCTATCTCCCAGACGCTAAGGGCTCTAATTGTGAGTATTGTAATATGGTCCATTCACACAATTACCCTCGACGCTTTCAACGGGATCCTCCACAATTTCAACCAAGCCATTGTCAGGTTCCACAGCCATTTGGCCGACCACTTCCAAGCCTGGCTGTTCGGATCACTCCAACACAAATGGAAGAAATGGATAGGCAACTGGATTCCAATCTGGTTCCTTTGTTATGATATTGAAAACCTCACAGTCTCCATAGGCGGTACACCCTACTAGCCCCTGAGCTGCCATGCCGCCTAAGGTCTAGTCATCCACCACCCATGGCTCCTAGCCACACCCAAGTGTGCCAAGTCGTATCTTTTGAGTTCCATTGTTTTGCGCTCTCTTCCCTCTTCTGTTTTCCATTTTCCTCTTCCCTACATATTGGATGTGTCTATCCCCTGATTGGCTATCCTCGAATAAATAAAGTAATACAGCGCCAGCGGAATCTATAAACAACCCTATGTTTAAAGTCTAGTTTAAGTAAATTTAAGCCGCCATCTTGTTAAACATAATATTGACCAGATCTATAGTGGCAATCACTTAAAAAACTTTTCTTTTTGCCAAAAATATACTAAAACAAATAACCAAGAGGAAGTCCAATTTATTTTATATATATGTGTAAATCAAGAGAGTGTTATATGTGTTAATAAACGCAAATATCATTTATATTTATATAGTCTCTGGTAATCATATACAAAATATATCTACATTTAATCATTATATGGGAATTTCGTTCACAGAGGGGCGTAGTGGCCCATATAGTAGCAATAGTGACAACTGCATGTTCATAAAATTCTTTGAAGTTGCATTTGCAATCACAATTCTGGGGTTCAAGGGTCAATAATAGTGATTTTGGTGGAAGAACTTGATGCAATGATGAGGACAAAAAGTTTCTATTTCATATTTGACCAGAAAGTAGTATCAGCCACTTCAAGTAATTGCCCATTTTTGAGTAGGAAATGTCTCCATGTAGTACAGGCGCCATAACGTTGTAAAGTTTTTGGTATGGCTTTATGGTTGAGTTTATTTCCATGCCCATTTTGGAATATAATAATACAAGCCCATATATGTCATGGATTATTCTGATAAAGGTAAGACTGGGCTCCCAGTATGGGTGTATAACCCAATGGAAGGTCAAGAAGCTGTAAGTCCTGGGAACGTCCCCTGTGTGTCAATCAGGCCCTCTTCCCATTTCCGAGTAAAAAGGCTCTGAAGAGGGTGGCTGTACCCCTCATCACCCAGGGTGACCTCGCCCATGTGGTAGATGAGCACTGGGTAACAGCCCTTCCTCTTCAGAACCATCCTTCGGTGCCCACACTTACCTCAGTCAAACTTGTAAATCTTATCAGGTAAATTTGTGCTGAAATTTCTGAAATGAAGTTGATTGGTCCAAAAATGAGTGGAAACAAGCTTGATTATTGTAATCCACATAGTAAAAAAGGAATGAAATTTGATTCATTGGCTGGAATCGCCAAAATATTTTGATTCAGTCAACACTGCAGTTGTCAAAATTAACTCTCTCTCAAAATCATCAGGGATGATTCCTGATGTGCAGGTAGCAGCATCGAACACCATCAGCAATAGTTCAAAGCTCCCTTAAAGCAAATCAGGCGTTGCAGCTGATGCAATGCTTTTGACTGAATGAACAGCCCAGTGACTGGGCATGGGCAGGTTAGGCATCCCAAACCCGTTCCCAACCAATTGGGACTACCCCTACGTGGGGTGGCCCTGGGGGACTCCCGCTGCTCATTGGGCCAGACGCTGTCACGCCAACTGTCAGAAATGCAGTCAAGCCTCAGTTCAGGCATATGAAGTCGAACTGACAGTGACTTGGCCTGCCGCCAAACTCTTTGATGTCAGTTCCCATTGAGCTTATCTGCCCCCATTCCCAAATAATTTACCGGTCAGGTCAAAATTGAGGATCCCAATTCCTGCTTGTTCCCACATCAATTGACCACTATTTAATTAGTTGCATCACACAGAGAAGATTGTTGGTCAACTTTCTTCACTTTCCTTACAATAAAATTTGCAAAAAAACTATCAATTTTTGTTTTTATTGATATCCCTCTGGCCGCCTTACCAATGGCTTTTCTCTGGTGGCCTGTCAATTCCTATACTGGATGGGCTTTACCAGTACTGATCGTCGCTATGGCCCCTACCATCGTCAACTGGATTCAGCAAGCTAGATACTTCTGGCAATTTAACCCCGATTAAAAACATCCAACAATATACTGGGATCTTATGGCCTTATATCCAACATTTCCAGGAAAGGATCCGCCCCCTTGTCTCCTCTGTTGAATTGAACCCACCTTCCGGTGAACTTGTTGAAAGTATACCTGTGGTAACACCCCCTGCAGCAAGACCACCAGTGTCTGAAGTGGGCTCAATTTGGTTATTTGTTGGGATCATACTCACTGTTGCTCAGCACCAACAATTCGTCATTTCTCAATGCCCAGCTCCATACAACGTCATATGTGCAGCAATGCCTCTGGCATTCTGGCTTGCTTTTTGGGTGCTTACACATCCCAACTGTCAGGCCGGTCTAAACTTCTTCTTCCATTTTCATGACATAATTGACCAACCATTGTTTCCAGCCACTTCTTCCCTGCTCTTTGAGGTGGGCGTTGCAGGGGTTATCCTCTACCAAATGAACGTGCAATTAGTATTCTGCTTTTTATTCATTTGGTCAT
Organism: Massospora cicadina; assembly: GCA_022478985.1. Lineage (NCBI taxonomy): Eukaryota > Fungi > Entomophthoromycota > Entomophthoromycetes > Entomophthorales > Entomophthoraceae > Massospora > Massospora cicadina. The sequence goes on along the minus strand of JAKSZP010013331.1, from coordinate 142,567 downwards.
TCGCTGATTTTGTGGGCAGTATCCACTCTACCTTGGAGAAACTTCTTCAGGCTGGCAGAGCCTCGTGAATTACTACTTCTCCCCCTCAAAATAGCCTGGAAGGGAGTTCATGTGTTTCTTCCTGAGATATTGTAAATCAGTTTTTAACGCCATTGCTGAGGTGCAAATGCAGTCAGCGATTGCCCTTAACAACGCCACTGTTTTATCTCATGCCCAACAGGGGGTCGATTTATTGGACGCTGTGGAAGGGGATGCCCATTGGTGGGTTTGAGGTCTTCTGAGCTCTTCCTCACAAGCGGGGGATCCCACTTTGCTGATTGCTGTCATATCAGCTGCCTTGAAACCCCCAGTGTCACACTCAGACCACTTATTAAGATTGCTCTCTTCTATGGCTGAAGCCCCTGTCTTGGCTTCTTTGATCTCTACCTTCTGCGAACAGTCTCCTACACGGCCTCTATAATGATATGCTTCAGGCAATCTTTAGATCAGGTTTGGATTTGGTTTCTTCTCACCACGAGGTTTGGTCCACCTCAAAAGGAACAGTAGATTAAATATGTACCACTGCGACTACTATTAATGCCTCCCCTCGCAATACTTCCTGCTATCAAGTGAGAAATTTTATATTAGAATTACCCATTGACAACGCAGATGCAGTTTTTACCATTGAACCTGTGATAGTTTCAGCTTCTGAGCCCGTAACCACTCCTGCATCAGAGTTGGCTGATCCTGGTTCACCATAAAATGAATCAGTAAAAGCCCAGATGTAGGAAGCCGGTTCTCAAGCCCTCATATTTCCCAACTTTACTCCAGAAAAAGCCTCTGACCTTCCCCCCAATTTGCCTGCCATTTCTTCAGTTGCAACAGAAATGCCCAAATCTACCAATAAACAAAACTTCGTTTATTAATCATTAACTATGAAGATTAGTACCAGATCTCACCATGTCTCCTTTGAGGCCCTGGTGGATACCAGAGCTACAGGTAATTTCATGAGCGTCAAGTTAGCCCAACAATTGGAACTGGACATGGACGTGGGTCCATTGGTGATGGTGACTTCTTCAGCCTCTCAGACATTGTATATTGTCCGTCAGCCAGTACATTTTATGGTACACCAGTTTAGCTTCTGCGATCAGTTTTCTGCTATGCCAAACTTGGTGTTTACGGTGATCTTAGGGGTTGGATGGTGGCGCTGACAAAATGTCAAGATCCACCTGGAGTCTAACATGTTGTCATTCATTAATGATCAAATGGAGGACAAATTCCCCTTAGTCAACACTCTTAAGAAAACACAAGGTCACAGTTCTATTACCTCCCTCATCTCGCCTGCTGGCCTTCCATCCAACTTTCCCAAAAGTTTAATATTCTATCAAAGTATCTTTAATTCCGAAAAAGGCAGATCATCTGCCTCCTCATACTAAATTAGATTTGGAATTTTATATGATGATGCAGCTGATGAATATCAACTGTCCGTTGTATCCCCATACAGCAGAGGAGGAGGTTACGCTTAACACCTGGCTGGATGACATGCTAAAGGAAGGGTGGTTGTTTAAGGATACATTGCCAGTCACATCTCCCATTGTCTTCACTAAAAAAGCCAATGGTTCCCCCCATCCCTGCGTGGACTATGGACATTTAAACAAAGTTATAGTTTACAATTTCTAGCCCCTGCCTCTGGAGCAGATGATCAGCCAGGCAATAGCCAAATCTCGTGTGTTCTATAAGCTGGATCTCGTCAATTCCTTCAACTAGATTCAGGTAATTGAAAGAAAAAAATAGCTAACAGCTATCTAAAATGAAGTGAGGCATTTCTCAAATTCCGCATAATGCCTTTTAGGCTGAAGAATGCCCCCGCTACATTCAACAAATGATTGACAGTGTACTGGGTGACCTCCAGTTTACTTGCGCGGTCATATATATTGAAAACATTCCGGTTCACTCCCTGACTCCCAAACAACATGCTATTGACTTGGAAGTGGTTGTGACTGCTTTGCACAAGGCAGGCTTGAAAGGTAAGCCTTCCAAATGCAAGTTCTATAATGAGGAAGTTACCTTTCTCAGGAACCTCATCCTTAAAGATGGCTATGCGATGACTCCCAATAAGTTGGATGCTATCCAAAAATGGCCAACCCCAACAACCCAGAAACAATTACAGAGTTCCTTGGGAACCATTATTCTCTTGAAAAATTTTCTGGCTCTTTCCCAGTTAGTTGACCCACACCACCCCCTTACAGGCAAGAATGTACCATTTTGCTGGAAGTCCAAATGCCAGCAGGCGTTTGAATCAATTATAGAGGTGTTTTTATATCCTCCATGTCCTGAAACACGTGGATCCTGCCAAGCCATATATCATTGCATGCAATGCCTCCTTGGTGGCATTGGGGGCAATGTTGCTTCAAGAGCACAATGGCTTAGATTTTCTGGTCACCTATTTTTCCCAAAAATTTACCTTTATGTAACAGTCTTAAGCCATCTACAAAAAGGAGTTGGCAGCTGATGCATGGGCATTGACTAATTGAAGGTACCTGTTACAGGGTGCTCACATGAGTTAACTGTTCTCATGGATCACCAGTCTCTCTTGTATTTCCATAAACCCCAAAAATTGGCACATCAGCAAGCTCATACCTATTGGGACTTGTGCAGTTTCAATTTCAAATAAAAATTTGTAAAAGGTGCGCTTGATGCACTTCCCAATTTTCTCATATGCAGCCCCGCCCACTGTCCCTCAGATCCAGATGTAGTTGATCTCATTACTGTAATTCCTGCAACTCAAATTTTGTTGATTGTTCACCCTGTCATCTCTTATGTCGCCATTGCTCCCAACGCCCCACTAGTTGCTCAGGTCCTAGCTGGCCAAATGACCTGCCCTGAAGGTGTGGAGCTATTAAGAAATTGTCCCTCTAAAATCCCAAACACTCTTTACTCCTTGGTGGAGGCCTCATTTATTTTTAGTCACTCATTGGGTTCCCCCTCCCTTCAGAGCTGAGGTATTTTGCATGCATCACGAACCCCCCACAGTCAGCCATATGGGTAATAAGAAATGCATCGACTTGATCAAGCGGACCTATAATTGGGCAGGTTTAACTTAGGAAGTCCCGGCCTGGATCACCAATTGCATTACTTGTGCTTGGGCTAGGTCAGATCGCTCTGGTAGAAATGGGCTTCTATACCCCTTACAACAGGCGGAGGGTCCATGGATATTGGTGTCCAGGATTTTATTGTCAATCTTCCCTGCTTTAACAAGTTTATGGCGGTGATGGTGGTGGTGTACTATTTCACTAAGTTTTCCCATTTTATTTTCCTGCGCTTCTGCGATTATGTCAGAGAAAACCGCTCATCTCTTTTTACGCCATGTGTTCTTGATGTTTGGCCTCCCACTCAAGATCATCAGTGACCGTGGCTCACAGTTCATGGTGCTGTTCTGGAGTGAACTCTTATCTATTTTAAAAATCTCCCCCTGTTGCTCAACGGCGTATCATCCCCAGTCCAGGAGATAGACCAAGCAAGTTAACCAAGTCCTATAACAGTGCCTGCGCTGCTATGCTGCAGCTGCACAGGACAACTGGGCTAATGATCTTTCCCTCGCTCAATTTGCCTATAACAATGGGACTAATGCTTCCACGGGGTTTTCTCCCTATGATATGATGTTGGGTTACAATCCTTCCTTTTTGGTCAGACCCTGCTTGTGGCCTGAGGTCCAAGCTGCCATGGATCATGCTGAACATATTAGGTCTACTCAATCCTTAGTGTGGGAACACCTCACCAAAGCCATTGAAGACTAAAAGCAGTTTGCAGATTGTAAGAGACTCCCAGTTCATGACATAACGGTGGCTCCTATGTTATGCTCAATATGCGCCATTTGAGAATGCAAGTGCCCTCCCGTAAGTTTGCAAGTAAGCGTTCAGGCCCTTATTTGGTAGAAGAAGACTTGGGCAATAGTGTTTCCAGTTAAAACTTCTAGTTTTATTGGAAACAGCACCCTGTCTTCCACGTTTACCAGTTAGCACCCTTTAAGGGTACAGTTCCCACGGATCCTGAGCCAATCATTATTGAGAATGTGGAGGAGGCCGAAGTGGAAAATATCCTAGGATCCCATAAGTCCCAACAGTCCATTCAATATCTTGTGGCCTGGAAAGGGTATCTGGCTTACGAGAATAGTTGGGATAAGGCTCACAATTGTGCTAACTGCATGTAACTGGTCAAAGAATTTCACAAATCTCACCTGACGCTCCCCGCCCCCCAAAAATTGAAACTGCAATGGTGATCAAGTTACCCAAGGCGCACAAAATGTGGCCCTCGTGCAGCTTCCCATTGGTGGTGCCCTTCCCTTATAAAAAAGGAAATGGTAATGTAAGTCCCAGGGAACGTCCCCTGTGTGTCAGTTGGTCCCTATTCCCATTTCCGAGTAAAAAGGCTCTGAAGAAGGTGGCTGTACCCCTCGTTACCCAGGGTGACCTCACCCATGTGGTAGATGAGCACTGAGTAACAGCTCTCCCTCTTTGGATCACTCTCCCAGTGCCCACACTCACCTCAGCCAAACTTATAAATCTGATCAGGAAAATTTGTGCTGAGATTGATGAAATGAAGTCAATTGGTCCAAAAATGAGTGGAAACAAGCCCATGATCAGAATCCACATAGTTAAAAAGGAACAAAGATTGATTGATTGGCTAGAATCACTGGTGGGTTACAATTTGACCAACACCACGATTGTCAAAATCACCCTCTCTCAAAATTATTAGGGATGATCCCCAATGTGCAGGTAGCAGCATCAAATACCATTGGCAATTGTTCAAAGCTCCCTTCTGGAAAATTGGCCATTGTGGCCAATGCAACGCTTTTGACCAAAAGAATGGCCCAGCGACTGGGCATGGGCGGGTTGAGCATCTCAAACCCGTTCCCAACCAACTGGGAACGTCCCTATGTGGGGTGGCCCTGGGGGATTCCCGCTGCTCATTGGGCCAGACGCTGTCATGCCAACCATCAGAAATGCAGTTAAGCCTTGGTTCAGGAATACAAGGTCAAACTAACAGCAACTCAACCTGCTGGCAAATTCTTCAATGTTGGTTCCCAATGAGCTTACCTGCCCCCATTCCTGAATAATTTTTCAGTTAGGTCAAAATTGAGGGTCCCAATTCTTGCTTGTTCCCGCATCAATTGACCACTATTTAATTAGTTGCATCTCACTGAGAAAATTTTTGGTCGACTTTCTTCACTTTCCTTACAATTAAAATTTTCCTCAAAAACTATCAAATTTTGCTTTTATTGATATCCCTCTGGCCACCTTACCAATGGCTTTTCTCTGGTGGCCTATCAATTCCTATACTGGATGGGCTTTACCAGTACTGATCGTCACTATGGCTCCTACCATCATAAACTGGATTCAGTGAGCTAGATATCTCTGGCAATTCAATCCTTTAAATCAAAAATCCAACAACTATATACTGGGATCTTCTGGCCTTACATCCACCATTTTCAAGAAAAGATTCGCCCCCTTGTCTCCTCTGTTGAATTTAACCCACTTTCAGATGACCTTGTTGAAAGTATACCTCTGGTAACACCCCCTGCAGCAAGACCACCAGTGTCTGGGGTTGTCTCTATTTTTTGTTCTCAGGTTGCTGTTCACTAAAGCCCTACACCAACGATTTATCATTTCTCAATGCCCGGCTCCATACAACGTCATATGTGCAGCAATGCCTCTGGCATTCTGGCTTGCTTTTTGGGTGCTTACACATCCCAACTGTCAGGCCAGTCTAAACTTCTTCTGCCGTTTTCATGACAAAAGCCAGTGGCACAGCAGTTATACATCTTGTAGGAGGGACACCTTAGGATTTCTTTAAGCGTAATGAAGTTTTATGAACATACAAAGGCCTTATAGAAAGCCAAATGGATGCAATGGAGGCAACTGAGAGTCTTTTTGGAGAAACACCAAGGGTTAAAATAGGCATAGAGGTTGATTACTCCTTGTTTTGAAGTTGGTGGCCTTTTTCCCTCAAAATATTCTAAATTGCCACAAAATTGCTAATAATCTCCAGATTCACTTAGTAATATTTACTCATGATTTTGTCAACAAATCCACAAAGCGAATTTCATTGGTTTGATTTGGGTTCTTGATGAACTAAATAATTATTCCAAGGTTAGTGAGGTGGATTGAACTTCCATGCAAATTCATCAAAGGTGTTAGGACGCTTTATCACATTATTAGTATATAATGTGTTAGACTGCCTCAACCTTTGGGTGCTCTGGATGATCTGAGGGCTGGAAAGCGCTTTCTATTTAAGTTAAAGGCGTTCTTAGCTCATATATAGCATGCCAAAATTGGCAGGATTAAAAAGACCCCTTTTTGACCTGATTGAACCAAGCCAGTGGTGAATTTGTGGGGTGACTTTGGAAGTTAAATGTCCTTTGTGAGTGGCGGGCTGGAAAGCCCCTTGTTAGCCAGATTAAAGTGAGCCACTGATGGACTAGCCGAGAGATTTTGCGGCTGGATATGGCTTTTGTGAGCCGTGGGTTTCAAGGCCCTTTTTTAGCCAGATTGTGCCAAGCCAGTGGTATGTTGGTGAGGCAGATCTGGCATTTGGGGATTACCTTTATGATTGGCAGGTTAGAAATAGATTTTTAGAATTGTTATTAAAAACTTTAAAAGGGCGTTTCAAACTGCTGGATTGATGGATCAAAGTGCCACTTAATTATCATCAGAGATAGAAAGCGTATGGTGGCATGCTTTACTGGATTAAAAGTTTTTTTTGGAAAATTGGGAGCTGGTGTTGTCCTTGGAGATTAATTGGAAAACACAAAACTATTTAAAAGGCTTAGAATAAGGAATGAACCAACAACAGACCTTAGGAGGGGCTGTTGTGTTTATAGTGTGAGGAATGGAGAGATTTGAAAGGTGGATCAGGACTGGGCTTGGCCCTCTTTACCGCTCTCAATTAATTGGTTTAGGAAGAAAAACATGGGTTGGAGGGATTTTCTGGTAATTTTTGTGCAAAATTGTAAAGAATTTTGGCATTGAATAACTTGAATTAGCAGCAGAGTTACTTGGGTAGAGCCAAACTTAAATATATTTTCCTGGATCAATTTCTATGCATAGTTTGAATCATAAGAATTTGATTTTGCCTTGTGACTGATACTTAAAACTTCTGGTATTGATCTATTGACTTGGATTAGCAAGCATCAATATGTAACTTCATAATGCAAGATCTGATATATTTTCTTGACTAGGTAAGGGTTTCCTGAGTTTCAAGACAGCACTTTAACTTCCAAGGAGGTGTGTCTATTAACTATGGGTAGGGTGAGCCTTGGGGACCTGCTTGTGACCTCTGAAATTGGCTACTGTCTCTACAGACCCCACTGAATTTTACATAAGGCAAGAAATCGAGAAGGGGGTAAGTTGGTGCATCCTCAGGGGCAAGACTAGTGACCCACAACCATCGACAAGATGAGACAAATTGCTCAGTTGTATTAATGGTTTCATTAGTGCCTTTGGTCCCCTCTTGTGCCTGTGAGGGAATTTCTCACGGTCTATACAGTGAGGCTGGGTCTCTAGACTTGCATTAATCTCTCCTTATAGAGCAGAAAAGATCCCTCTTTTGGTACATGGACCAGGATGTAGTTTTGTGTTTTGCTGGGAGCATAATAAGAATATTGCTATTTTATCTAGAGTGACAGGGAGCCTCAGGGTGCAACCCATGAAACTCAGCCACTTGGTCCTTACATTTTTCGCAGTCATTTGTGCTTATCCAACTGTTTATCAGATGAGGTAGCCCTTCCATGTGATTAGATATTATATTGATCTACTAGATCTCCCTGAGGCCAGTATTACCACAACTTCTTTCATTTGGATATCATCAACAATAATGAGCTCTAAGGGTGGTGGTTTGCTCCTTTTAAGAGTGATATTTGAAGTATGTGGAACACGTTATTTTGCTTCTAGTATGCTGAAAGCCTGATATGGTGTGTCCTGTCCTTAATTCATCTTCCATTTACAAAAGGCCCCAAGTGCTTGGTAGCCATCTTCATAAAAAGCCTTCATTTTTAAGTTGTGATTATCCAACATAACAAGAGAGCTTACTGGATATCATGGCCTGGAAGTCGCTTCTGATTGGCAAACTTCTTGTAATCTTTAATAGCTCTTGACCAGTGTTCTTGGACATGATTTAGGATATCCCAGATGTGGACAATGCGGTCTTAAGCTGTGGCAATACCTAGGTCATGCACAAAGCAATATAGAATGAAGTTTATACCTCAGGGTGGCCTTGAATAAGGAAACCCTGGTGGAGAGGTGTAGCACGTTGCTTTAGCCAAATTGAGCCAGAGGGAAATCTGTGGCCCAAATTTCCTGGGATGTTGAGGTGTAACACTGTAGGAATTGCTCTAGAAATTGATTGACCCTCTCTGTTTTCCCATCTGATTGTGGGTGATATGCCATAGAATTGCTAGGCTTAATGCTGAAGAGCTCTAGTAAAGCATCTTTAACCTGTATATTAACTAAGGGCCACAATTGCTCACCTTTTTTTAGAGACTGTACATGTAAGCATGTGGACATTGAATAGGGTTGCCGTCTCTCTTGCTGTACAGTCATCTGGCATGGGTTTAAAAATGCAAACTTGATGAACCTATCTATGACCATTATTACCACGTAGTACCCCTTTGGAAGGGGAGGTTCCACAATGAAATCCACTAAGACTTAAATCCAGTGGCCTTCTGCTTGTTGCAGCGGGTGGAGACGTCCCTTATTTTCTGATTGTTTGACTTATAGCAAGCGCAGGTGATGCAGCTTGCTAGCAAAGCTGAATTGTATTTGATGACCTGGACAATTATTTGTATAACAAGTTCCGCTTACTCTTTAGATCATGAATGGCCCACTGTGAGTGGGACATGATGATCTCCAATAACCAGTGCGTTCAGGGCAGACAGATCCCACAGCCTTGTCAAAAAAAGTAGAAAACCCTTCATTTAACTTATAAAGGGCCGTTTGAAGTTTCTGTTTCACCAAGTCATTCACCAACTATATTCTTTTGGTGTAACGGTCAAAAACGTCCCAGTTTTTGACTGCCATCTTGCCTTAGGATCTAGGCGAGGTTTAACTCTCAAGGTAAGTGTTGATACATCATGCACTGACCAATTCATCATCTGATTTAAGGAAACTCAAAGTGAGAAAAAGAAAAAACACAAAGCGAGGTTATAACCCCAGAATTAGCCTTGTTTTTTATTAACGAAATAAAAAAGCTGCAAATAAAATTAATCTCAATCATTTTGGTGCCGTGAACCAAGAAGAACTAGACAGAGTATTTGGGAGATCAAACCTAGGAAAACTCTAGTTTTTGTTTATATGACAAAAACGTGTTGATCCATGGAAACCAGATAAGACAAGGTAATGGAAGCCCTGAGGCCACAAAAGAATCCCACTTGAGAGTGAAAATCAAGACGGAGAGATAATTATGAACAAGTTCAGAAGTTTTGGGCTTGACCTTTACGTCGCCCTTCCAGGAGCCCCCTGCACTATTCTTTAGGGCCATAAGAGCTTAAAGAATAGCTTGTGAGGGGCAAAACCCAGCGCCAAGCCCCGCCTCAACTGCAAAACCCTAAAGGCATTATGATCTATTGATTCTGAAATCTGAATCTCAAGTCAAATGTAACATTCAGTTTAAACCAACTGTTACTTCATCACCCAACTAAAAAGGAGCTTCCCCACAAGAGGGGGCCCCATAACAGGTGATAGTCACAACGAGGGCTTCCTGGGGTGAGTTACCTCCAGCCCTTAAATTGTTTAAAATTAAATTTTGAGCCCCTTGTGGTGAGAGAACTGAACCAAAATCAAGACAGAACTCAGCTGCAATAGATAGCCACCCAGTGAGGGGAAACATCCCCAATACATGGCTGGGATGCACCCTCTTCTCATGTGAGAGGGTTCGCTGTCCAGCGCAGCTGGATGGTTATCCTACACAGGGTGGGCCAACCGTGGGGTGAGGGAGCCCTGCTGGGCCAGGTCCCCTTGGTGCCAGCACAATCCCTGGTGAGGGTGAGGCCCCACCAGGATTTCTCACTAACAATTGCTTCAGGTCCAGGGTTGGTCATTCGTCACTACTTCCCCGCAGTGCTGGTTACTTGACAACTGGGACATTAAGTGACCACTGAGTTTGGTAAATTGGGGATTTGGTGGCGTTCTGGCAGCGCATGCAGTTCATAATAATGTAACGGTCAAAAACGTCCTAGTTAGAACCGCCATCTTGTCTTATGATCTGACGCAAAATTATACTCTCAAGGTAAGGATTGATACCTCATGCACTGACCAATTCAACCTTTGATTTGGGGAATCTTGAAGCAAGATAAGATAAAACAGGTAAGCGAGGTTTCAACCCCAGAATTAGCCTTGTTTATCTATTAACGAAATAAAAAAGCTGCAAATGAATATAACTCTAGTAATTTTGGTGCCGTGAACACAAGAATAACTAGATAGAGTATTTAGGAGATCAAATCTCTGAAAACTCTAGTTTTTGTTTATGTGATAAAACCTTGTTGATCCGTGGAAACCAGTTAGGACAAGGTAATGGAATCTCTGAGGCTGCAAGTGTTTCCCACTTGAGAGTGGGAATTGATATGGAGAGAAAATTCTGAACAAGTTCAAAAGTCGCGCAGGTTTGACCTTTAAGGTCGCCCTTCCAGGGAGCCCTCCTGCACTATTCTCTAGGGCCATAAGAGCTCAAAGAATAGCTCAAGAGGGGAACATCCCAGTGCCAAGCCCCGCACAACTGCAAAACTACAAAATCATTCTGACTTGGGATTCGGAAATCTGAATTTTAAGTCAAAATGTAATGATTGGTCTAACTTGACCATTACATCTGGGACAACTTAATAGGGCTGCCATGACTTATGTGATCATCAGTGCCTCTGGGGTCAGATCAGCACAAGATACTATGACTGAAAGCCAAGGTGATATTTTGGAGGGGGCATAACTGTGGTGAGCTCAAACAGGCAATCTTCATACCTGGAGCTATATCAGTGGTGTAATTTAACTTACTAGACAGAAAGTTCAGCGGGCCTCTGATAAACTCTTACTCAAAATGAAAACTACAAATTTTATTATGTATTTGCCTGGCAATGGTCCATCTTCTTGGCTTACGGTACTAAAATAAAAGTTTTATGATAAGTGAACTCAGTAATTATATGTTGCGTCCCAAGGAGGAGATATCTCCAGTGGGTAAGAGACCAAACTACTGCTGCCAGCTCTTTATTGTAAATTGTCCATGCCTGCTCTGTGGAGGTGATTTTCCAGAGAGATATGCCACAGGATGCTCTGTCCTTTCCTGCTCATGTTTTAACATTACTACCATTGTAACTGTAGAGGCATCACAAGTCAAAATAATGGGCTTGGATTTGACAGCATGATTTATATTGGAGCTGGAGTATAAACTCCTTTATTGCTTCAAAAGCCTATTCACATTTGTTTGTACATTTTAAGGGGATGCTATTTCCTGTCAGTGAGTGAAGGGGCGTGGCCAACTGAGTAAGGGCCGAGAAGTACTTTCAAGAAAGCTACAGTACCAATGAAGCTCAAGAGCTGTTTTTGAGAGGTGAGTTCAGCCATGACTGGATGGCATCCAACTTACATGTAGGGACCTTATAACCATCTTTTAAGTATAAATCTTCAAAAAGTTACTTCCTTTTAGTAAAGAACCTACACTTGGAATTCTTTACAAGGAGACCTGTCTTGTGGAGCCTGCCATCACAACATCCAAATTTTAGCACGCTTTTCATAAGTTGAAAATGAATTCATATGTCATCAATATATGTGACAGCACATGTAAGCTGGAGTCAGAAAAGGGTGTTATTAATAAGGCATTAAAATGTTTCTAGGTCGTTCTATAATACAAAAGGCGTCTGTTTAAACAGAAAAATTCCGCGCCTTGTCTGGATGTCTGTGGGCCTTTCTTGTCAAGCTTTAGCTTCTAGTCTGATCAAAGGTGTTAATGAGGTCAATCTAAAAACACTCGATACTTTGCAATGGATGAGAAGAGGATCACTTTAGTGGAAGGGGGTATGTTTCATTCACTATCACATTGTTTACATTGCTGTAGTCAACACAGGGCCTTAGAGTACCATCTGCCTTCAGGGCGAAAACCACAGGAGAGGTGATTGGAGATAACATATAATGATCTATCCCTTCTTTAGTTTTGTCCAACCATATGCCAGAACTTTGTCTTCTTCCTTCATGTACAGATACAGCAGACAATCGATTTTTACAAGATGCACTAACAGATGGAATGATAGATCGCAGTAAGAATTAGGGGAGGAAATTGGTTGCAAGAATTATATTGAAAACATTTTTAAGTAGGTAAAAGCCGTAAAAATCTAGGGGAAAGTCCATAGAGAATCTCAGAGAGTGAGTTTGAACAAGAGAGGCTCTAGGGGTACAAGTTTTAATCAAAGGGAATCCCCCACTGTACCTACTATTGGCAAACAGCAGGTAGTTAAGATCTAGATTAATGTTTTCCTGCTGGCGGCGCCACCAGCACACACCCATGATTAAAATATACAATAAGTTTTGCACCACTGAAAATGATCACAAAAACAGAACTCATGAATGAAGAACTGCACAGGACGCCGGGAAGTATGACAGGTCATTGGTACTGAGACGGGCTAGTATAGGAGGGTCTCTTCCATTTCCTTGTCTAGTGTTTGAGAAACTATAAGATCCATGAAGTTTCCCGCTGCTCCTGTATCTAATTAGGTTGTACTTTAGTCTCACATGCCCCTGTTCTAAAGTTAATGGGAAACAATAGGTATGCTTAATCTTCTTTGTTAATCACAGAAAGCAAAAGAGAGCGAAAGGCATTTCAGGGTTTATGATAAGGAGGGGGACTTTAGCCCGTGGGTAATGCTTTGTATCTTTAAGAGACTATCCATGAGATCATCCTGGTCAGATTTCATGTTGGGACAGAGAAATTAAAGCTATGACCTTCTCCTTTTCACTTGCGAGAGAAGGGCTAATCTCCAATAAATCAGAGAGAACTTCATGGTATTGGGAACTAGAAGATGTTGGAAATTTTAGAAAAGGTAGTAGGTCTATGGTATAGAATAAAATCTGTTCAATCCCTGAGAGAGCTTTTACATGGGCTACTTGGTTGGACGTTAGAGTTGAGTTCTCTGTATTAGGGTTATAAAACTTTTCTCTCTCGTTGCAATCACTTTTGTAACTCATTCAATTCAAGTCTGATTCTAGTTTGATAATCTCACAGAGGAGATTAGTCTGCGTCTATGTCAGGGAGCAGTTGGGCAAGTAAGGTAAGAGGAGCAGGTGGTAGGCCCGCGGCCTCAAACGTTTGAAAACGCCCTGGAGAAACTGGCAGAATAGAAAAAAATAAAAAACTGGCGGTCACTATTTCCCCAGAAATCCTCACTTGGCAAGCACAATGAAACCAGTACATCAACATGCCGCACTCCCAACTACTCTCGTCGGTGGAATATGGAGTCTTTGTGTTTCTGGACATCCAACAAACAGCTTTATGGGAAAAATTTTGTGGGGAGGTGCACACTTTTTCCCAATCGCGGTGTATGTCGCACCTCACTCCATGTCACATGGTTGGTTGGACCTCAGTTTCAAAAACAAGGAAGCAGAAGATGAAGCTGCTGCAGTGCGCGTAGTGATTGACCTCCCCTGAAGGGCAACGGGTTGTCAAAGCTAAATGCACCAGATGGACAAAATCCAACCAAATATCCTCACGTTTGACTTTTTGCCTACTACGGTCAAATGTGCCATTTTGGAGCAGCACCTGAAAGATGGTCTCACCGTATATGGCAAAACACAATCTTTCAAGATGCAACGCTTTATGCTGATGCCACACCTGTGCACTGGCAAAGCCATCGCAGTTCTGACCCCAACTGAGGAGATCGTGAAGGACCTAACCCAGATCCCGCACTCCACATATATCAATATTGAAGGGCATACCACCCACCCTTTCCGGGTAACTGTGGATAGCGCACCCCCTAACTGCACCCACTGTGATGCGTTCAGCCATAAGGCACATGCATGCCCCACCAAGGAGGGCATCACATTCCAAGAGCACCCCTCGGCGGTCATGGCCAGTGGAGAGGCGCACTACAAACCAACCACAAGCACCAAAGAGGCTTTCCCATGGGAGCACAAGGCTGCTACCTACTGGTAAAACCTATCTCCCCTCAAGAGTGGAAGAAGGCCAAACAGGCCCACAGGGCCGCGGCCAAAGAAGCAGCCAAAGCCGCCTCCGCTATCCCACACTCCCAATGCCAGGAGGACATTGAAACCTTCGCGGTGGAAGCAACTTGGGAATCCCTCAACCAATAATATTGGAAAGCCCATGCTGATTGGGCCAACCAATCTGAGGATCTGATGGGTGACTCAATCTCACCTGACCTTTGCAACAAAGCTCCGGTTGAAGATGACTTGGTTCACAACCTACTTGAAAAATTTTTTTTGACCCGAATGTTGGTGCACTGAACTCATCTGCACCACAAAAAATTTGCTCAACATTGGGGAAACAAAAAGCGAAGGCAAAAGCCAACGCGAACCTTTCTGCTAAATTTGCAAAACCACTGATAGCGTTGCTGCAAACACCCGCGCTGCTGTGAAGGCCTGTGGGGATCTAGAGGAGGCTAGTGGTCCTGGGTGCCCACCCCTCGCACCTAAGGTGCAATGGGGGAAACCTTCACTTTAGGGACGTTGAATATCGCCAGACTCAAGGCCTCGCCATCCCAGGCTAGGAAACTGAGTTTTTACAACAAAATTTACCCGTGGATATCCCGGCCATCCAGGAGTCCCACTGTCCACGAGGTTCTGAGGATGCTTAGAAAACCATGCTCCTCCCTTCCCTATCCTTTTGGTCAGAGCACTGTGGGGTGCTAGTTTGAAAAAACAATTTTTTTAAATTTTTATTGTCGGAATCCTTCCTCAATGGCTGAGTCCTCATTGTCACTTTCTCGTGGGTTGATGTGGCGCATGCTATCATTAACATCAATGCCCCAACCTGTGCATGAGAGCATTGTGAATTTTTCTCATCGGTTGAATCCCTACTGTTACCCCCAGACCCTTTCATAGTTGGTGACATGAACTGTTGGCTAAACACACCCACGGACTGTTGGCCTTCCTCCTCCCACACCCCCCAGGGTCATGTAGAACTTCGCGTTCTAAAGGCCACCCTTGGGTTAATAGATGCACTACCGTGGCAAGCCCCACTGCTCAAAAACATGATGCACCCCCACGTCCACAATGGCCAGTTAAGGTCCATGACCCATATTGACCTTATCCTCACACCGGCAAAATTTCAATCTCACATTTCCCACTTCCAAACAACAAAAATTGAATTCTCCAACCACCGGCTGGTCTCAATAACCTACCACTTACCTGTCACAGTGGCTAAGGCCCCACACTGGTGCAAACTCCGCCCTCCCAAACTTGCGTCGCCAGAATTTTCCACTTGGGTGGAATCAGCAACTTTGGCAAAAGAGTTTGTTACACCATTTTGCGCGGACATAAATTCCACATGGTCAGCCTTCAATAGGGATACCATCAACCACTATTGCCACCTCTCCTCCCGATGCTCATGAGCCACATTGGCCATCATTTCGCGCGCTCTGGCAGAGTTGGCACACCTGGAGTCCAACATCCCAGCCACAGGCTACAGCTTTGCATGGGGCCAGAAGTGGGTGGAAGCAGCCGCCCACCTCAACGCACTCAAAAAGCAGCACAAACATCAGGTTTGTGTTCAGTACAGGGCCAAACGCATTACAGAAGGCGACAAGTGCACCGCATATTTTTTTAAAAAATTCTTTGCACCACGCCAGAGCATGGCCTGCACACAGGTGCAGAGATCGGATGATTCTGTCACAGATACGCCAGCCAAAGTGGCAACCAAAATACAAAAGTATTACTACAAGTTATACTGATCCAATCCAATTCAGCCAGCTGAAGTGGCGAAATTTTATGACTGAACCCACATATGCACTGTTTCCCAATACCTGGAATTAACGAATTTGATTACTATGAATGAAATCTGGACAGCCATCCGTGGTGCACCAAATCAGAAATGCCCAGGCCCAGATGGCATTCCATATGAATTTTACAAAAAGTAAATCAAATATATATCCCCACTGCTGCTTGCCTCCATTAACCAGAGCCTTCTGGAAACGCGCCTCCTACCAGGAGGACAAGAGGCCTTCACCATCATAATCTTCAAGAAAGGGGACAAGCTAGACTTAGCCAACTGGCGCCCCATTTCTCTAACTAACTCAGATACAAAAATTTTAACTAAAATCATGGCTAACCGTTTAGGGATTATAGCATCTGCCACCATATCCCCAGAACAATTTGGTTTCATACCCAGAAGGTTGATTTGGGTTAACGTGCACTCTGTGGCTAATGTGTGTCAGTCCACAGCCTCAGGGGCATTTGTATTCTTGGACCAACAGAAGGCATATGATAGAGTAAACTGGGAATACCTCAGGGCCTGCCTCCATCAATTCTGCTTACTCCCTCGCTTCATCAACTGGGTAATGCTGCTTACAGAATCTGCAACAATGGCAGTGCGTGGCCCTGGCTTCCTAACGGAAGTAGTCTGCCCTCAAAGGGGCTTACGACAAGGGGACCCCCTTAGCCCACTCTTATAAAACTTCAGCCTTGACCCACTACTTCAAAACGTGAATGCCCACCTCACTGGGGTCCATGTACCAGGCCAAACCCCAGTCAAGATGATGGCGTTTGCAGACGACTGTGTGGTTGGGGTGTCTAATAATAAAGATTCACGCACGCTTGAAGCTCTCATCCAAGAGTATTCCCAGGTAAGTAATGCTTCACTGAACGCTTCCAAAACTGAAATCATCCTCCTTGGTCAGTATCAAACCTGCTGGGCCCCAGCGACCAGTGCCCAGCCCGGTCCATCTGCTCGCACATGTGCTCACCCTCCCTGCTCACCCCACACCGCCCCACTAGCGCTTTCCTTCGTGCCACGCCCTACCATAGGGCCTGTCCGCCATCTAGGTGTGTGGGTGGAGGCAGGCGGGTACGCAACAGCAGTAATGTAAAGTCGTATTCTAGACAACGCGACAAAGCGCATTGCCTCCCTCAGAGCCCACCCCACTTCCCTTACTGGCAGGGTTGTTTTAGCCAACTCTATGCTCCTCTCCAAAGTCTGGTTTAGAGCCCACTCCATCCCCTTCTCCCCAGGCTTTTTCAAATCCTTGTATGCCCTTCTGCAAGGATGGCTTTGGTCAGGTCGCCCTCCACCAGTATGGCTAGAGGTCATGTTTGGCCCTCATCATCATGGTGGCATGGGCCTGCTTGACTTCAAAGCCCATGCTGCCAAGATCCTGGGCACCTGGATTGCGGCCGTCACCGCCCCTATGCTCCCCTCCTACACTGGTCCCGCGCGGCCTGCTCCAACTTCTCCCGCGCGTTGGGCCTTAACAATCCATCGAACCCTCACTCCTTGATGAAATACCTGGCTTCCCACCCATCGGCCACAGGTCCTCACAGTACTAAAACCCACTACAAACGAATCCTCCTCTCCATGCGGAGCGCTGAGTGGAGAATTCATATTAGTGGACACACAGACCAGAGAGGCCGCCCCTCTCCTCAGTTCACACAAGAGGTACAGGGGTTACCCATTTAAGATGGCGTGATCCCCACACGGGCCCATGTCCTATCCAAGGTGGACTACCTGGACATGATGGACATCCCTTACTCCATTGAGACTCAGAAGACTATTTGGAAATATGCACACCATCCTCTGTTGCAGCCTCAAATCCGTTCCCATGTGTGGCGCTGCCTGAGGCGGGTGTACCTATATGGCTGAGCGCTCTAATGCTTTACACTCATCCTGCGTCGTGTGTGGCCAGTATGGAACGCTGTTCCACCGCATGGAGAAGTGTTCTACCTCTAAAGTGATATGGCGTGAAGTTCAACGTCTGCTTGGCCAGGATCAAACACATCCCTTCAGTCTGTCAAGAGATATGTTTGCTTTATCAATGGCCACCCCCCTTCCACCCTCCTTCCATGCTCTGGTGGTTGCAATCGCCATGTGGACTATCCACACGATTGTATTGGATGCCATCGCAGGCTCCACCCCCACCCTCCCAGAAGCTGTCCACAGATTCCGGTCTCATTTGGTGGACCACTTTCTGGCGTGGATGTTTGGATACCTCCCACCGCGTCGCCAAAAGCTGGTCTCCTCCTGGTTCCCAGTTTGGTTCATCAAATCAGACCCTTTCCTCCACATGTGTTCAATTGTGGCTACGGCCTCTTCACACGTTCCCTCCCCCTCCCCATAGTGCGTTCTCGCTGGCAACAAGAGATAGCATCGCTTCTCTGGGGTGCCTTCCCTGTTACTGAGTTTTGTTTCTTTTGGGTCAAATTCAGAAGTGTTCGTCCCATGGTCGGCCTTCCTCACAATAAATTTAAAATGTATCAGGGTTATAACCATTTACTCTTCTGCTGTGGAAAAGAAGTGGTCAACAACTGATGACTCTTTTTTCTTCAGTAGGTCTTGAGGGTCAGAAAAAGTCACTTCAATCCTTGATGGATGTTCCTTGAGACATTTTTCCTTTAAGATACAGTGAAAATGATCTTATAAGAACTAAATTTGTTTGTGGAAGGGCGAATGCTTGAGAGAATGACGTAGCTGCCACTAAGGATATGGTTCTATAAGGGTCTTTCACAAATTACTTTGCTAGGGAGAAAACTGTCTCCATAATATAGGGAGGAGGTCCAATGAGGTTTTCTGGCTGCACTTGTATACAAGGCGTCTCTGAAAGCCTTCACTGCGATTTAAACTGGGATCCCACTGAGGGAACTAGCGCTGCAAAGCCTCCACAAGAGAAGATAGATTTTTAGTACTCTGATACATTATGAAATGACGAGAAGCTTTGGTCTCAGGTGCTTGCACAACTGCAGATACCAGGTTCATAAAGATGTTGGATTTCCCACCTTGGTTGCAAAATGTAACACTACTCTTATCAAACAATGAGCCTCTCAATCTAGTGTATCACGAGGGCCGCACTCCATGGGCGTCATTAGGAGCAGAAGTTTGAGAACCCTCCGCTTCAAAGCCTACATGAAGTTCTGCCAGGGCATTAAGAACCTGTTAGGCTACTTCTGGAGAAGTAAATGGGGAATAACTATGTTTAAATCAATGCTTAAGCGTCAATCTCAAATGCAGAAGTGAATATGCTATAAACTACAAGGTATTGTTAGAAGACAGTGACCTTAGTAAGCATACAAAAAACAATTTTAAACAACAGGTATTCTTTATTGAAAAATATAATAGAGCTTATGTAGTATCTAAACATCAAAAGGCTCGATGGCTCACTTTGAAATTTATTATTTTTTAGCACTAGTGGTGTCTGATATCCTTTACATTTGCTAGGTTTACTCAAAAATGTATGAAAAAAGATCCCCTTACATGCGATCCTGCCAGGATATGTCCCTTCCACTAGCTACCTATTGGTGCTTCTTAGGTATACTAAAAAAGCACATTAGAATGGTATAATAGTGAAATAATTCTCTAGGTTAGGCTAAGGGAATGAATTACTAGGGCTTGACATATTTTCATTATAGACACGATCAATCAATTGCAATTGAAGTTCCAACGGATGGCCAACATAAGGATAGATTTCCCATACCAGTTAAATATGACAGCGCAGGGATAATATAGAAGTTTGGGATATATATAAATCTGAGCGGATATGAACGCCTAGGTCAATAGACATTGAAATCGATAGATCAACGGTAGTAGAATTTACACCGGTAGGTTATGGAAATTTAATTTACTGTATTTTTAAGTATATGGCGCTGAGGCAAAAACACCAAAAGTAACTTAATCAACTTTAGACACTCACTATGAAGTAGAGGGCCACGTTTCAAAACTTCCTACACCATCAAATCCTATTTCTAATTATTGGTTAGAAAGATAATTATTAAATAAATTCTACTTTAAATGATGGTTGGTCAAACCACTTGCAACACACTTCTACCGCCAAGGTTACTGTAGGAGCAGAATTAATTACTAGATCTGGGTGGTCATTGCAACATGTCAACATAACTGGTTTACAAGCCTGGATAAGTGCAACAAGGCACCAACAATAGAAGATTATCTCCCAGAGGAATACAGGTTCATTGTAATTAGATATGCAATAGCTTTACTGAATCCAAGAAGAAATATGGAAAGAGCTGATTCATTGGTTAGTTCAATATGTCATGGATTCTTCTAATTACGGTAAGAATGGGCTTTAGTCTAGGCGTGTTAAAGCATAGTGGAAAGCCCAAAATGCCAGTGGCACAGAAGTCCTTACGACTTAGAGGAGGGACGCCCTAATATTCCAGTGAGATTAGTAAATTTTATAGATGTACCGAATCCTCATATCAAACCAAATGTCTACAATGGGCAATTGCAGGTCTTTTGAGGCCCAAAAGAGTGGGAGAGGCATAAAGTATGACTTCTCTTAAATTTGCAGTTGCTGGAATTTAGTAACTGTACCAAGATATTGTAAGGAGAGTGTCTATAATCTTCCTGTTACCAGCGTGGTAGTGCTTGGTGCACAGGGCCAACGCAAGGAACTAGCCATTAGTACCAAAGCTACTAAATCCTGGCAGAGGGTGCTGGAGCTATAATAACTAAAGCAAAGAAGTGCGATGAATAACCAACCAAAAGCGACGCAGTACACAAAGAGAAGTGGTAAAAGTCCCAGGTTGGAGGGAACCTGGGCGAACCAACAGTGCAAAAGGGGATGATATCATTGTCTTTATAATGGAATGGTTAATGTAGTGTGAGACCTCCCTGAAGGGGTCTGCGCACAGTATTGTCCAAAATAACATTTAATAAAAATGGTAAAAATGGGGAAGTTTATTGTGGAAAAGTCGACCAACTAGAAATGTTGGTCACAAAAATCAAATTCAAACAGCGTCAGGCAATTCAGGGTCTGCTGAAGAGGTCCCAAGCACTGATTCACCAATAGGCAAATGCTTCCATCTGAGTTGGTAGAATATGCCAAAACTGACTTCACTCAAGTAATTAATTGAAGTTGTACTCTACCCAAATGCATAATTTAATAAATGGAAAAGGCTTTTAACCCATATTCCTCAATCAACTGAATCAAACCATCCATTTTAATTAAATATCTTATCCGTTTTAATGCATAGGCTGACGAAAGGGGATGGGCGTTAGGCACCTCAATAGTACAAACCTGGGTATATTTGGCTTATACCCAGCATTGGTCTACTGTGTGCTTGAGGTCAGGGAGGGCATGAAGCTTCACCTTCTGGGCCTCCTGCCACCCAGCCTTATCCTTGGGGTTGGTGCCCACTATCATGTCATTTAACCATGACATTACCCTCTTCTCCTGATGGGACTCAAACGCCCTCCAGGGGCTAACGCTAGGGAAAAGTTCTTGTGACAAGGGACCAACTTCATTGTGGTAACAGTTGGTTTGGGTTGAGAGCCAGCGGCCTGGCGGAAACGCTTATGGAAGGCTTCAATCAGATCTTGGGCATGCACACAGTCACGCGCTGGGACCCAACTGTTCTCTGCAGCGTCTAAAACCCTTTCAAGATACCAGGTACTCAAGCCTTCTTTCAACACGGCGGGAGGCTACTATTTCCTCCACTTCTCACTCTGGCGCCTCATCCACTAGATAGGCCTCAGGAGTCTCTGGTGGAGGCCCTTAAACAACGTTAATTTGATCACATGAAAGACAGAGAAGATCTGAAATGAAGAGGGAAATAATATAGCTGGTATGAGTCAAGGCTCACCTTTATAACAACGCGGTAAGGGCCAATCCTATTTGGGCCCAGCTTCTTGCATGGTTTCTTAATAGGGATGTTACGAGCATCAAGCATCATGAGATCCCTTTCCTTATATGCTGGACCCACTTGACACTTACCATCAGCATTCTCCTTATACATTTCCATTGGCACCTCCAAACTTGTGGAAACCCCTGTTGGGCCTTCTTGATAGTATTGGCAAAGTCCACCACCGCTTCAACCTTAGATCCAAAGCTGGGCTCCATGTTAAAAGCAAAGTTAAACCATGGTTGGCAAAAAAAGGGGAACAACTGATCAAAGAATGCAAAGTGTTGATGTAACTAGATTGGGCCATAGGAAGGTGAGAAACCCAATCATAATGATCCGCGGCAGTGTAACACTGCAGAAACTGTTTTAAGCACTGTTACTCGTTCAGTCTGCCCATCTGATTGGGGGTGATAAGCATTTGAACGGCAGGGGTGAATATGAAGAGTCTTACAAAACTCTTTACAAGAGACGGAGGTAAACTGGGGTCCCTGCTCACTGATAAACTATTTGGGGAACCTCATGGAGCACAAACACATGAGTGACGAAGAGCCTAGCAATCTCAGCTGTGGTTATTGTCATTATGCAATGAATAAAGTGGCCAAACTTCTTAAAACGGTCCACCACCATGATGGCATCATAACCATCAGAGGTATGTAACTCCACAATGAAATCCACCGATAGGAAAGTCCAGGTCCCTTCAGCTTTTGGACCGGTACCAACAACCCTGATAAAGGTTGACGATTGGGTTTATTTGATTGCAGATCAGTAACTCTTTACAATACCGCACCACCTGAGCAGTTAAGCACTTCCAATTGTAGGTGCGTCGTATCAACTCCAAGGTCTTTGCTTTCCCAGGATGACAAATGGTGATTCCATCATGATGGTCCCAGATGATTTCCAGGCGCAGTGTCCAGCAGGAACCCATAGGCGCCCCTAAAACCGCACCATATCATCCTTTACGTGATAACCCCTGGCTAAATCGTCCCAAATCAAAGAATTCTTAGCAAATACCATAGTATATTTGGCTGATAGCTGCTGAAAAGGACTACCTTTCTGAACATACTGTATTCTTCCACATTTTCCAGAGGTGAAAGCACTGGCCTGTTGGCCGGGGAGAGGGAAGTTGAGATAAATTCTTACCCAGGGGAATCATCAGCTGTGTGTTATAAACCTCTACCTCCTTTGGATCAGGAGCCAAAGCAGGGTTGCGGCTTAAAGCATCTGCCAAACCATTATCCTTGCCCTTGGTATAATCATAAGAAAAAGCAAATTGAACAAGGGTTCCATGCCAAGAGGTCTGCCGTGGGGTTAGGACATGAGTGGTGCGGTAGTACAGCAAGGCACAGTGATCTGTACATACATGGAAAGGTTGGGAGGAGCCATGCAAGTGGTGGAGCCAAAAAAGTTAGCGCCTCCACCACTGCTAGTAACTCTTTATTGTAAACAGCGTAATTCAACTCAGGCAAAGATATTTTCCTAGAAAAATATCCCACAGGATTCTCTATCCCATCTTCGCCTACTTGTAACAAGGCAGCTTCTATGGCCAAGTTGGAAGCATCAGTAGACACAATGAACTCATTATTGGGGTCAACATGGTAAAGAACTGACGTGGAAAACAGGGTGCACTTCACTGCTTGGAAAGCATCTTCCAATACGGGGGACCACTGAAGCACCTTTGCACCACTAGCCTTATATAAGGGTACTGCCACCTCAGAAAGATTGGGCGTGAACTTCTTGAGGAACGTACACGTACCCAAAAAACTCCTCAATTCCTTGACTGAGGTGGGGGTGGGCCACTCACGAATAACCTTCTCCTTGTCTGGTGTTATCATGTAACCTTAGTCAAACATTACTTTGCCCAGAAAAGTGACCTGGGACTTGAAGAAATCACACTTGCTGATCTTTAGCGTGAGGTTGGCTGCTATTAACCTCTCCACTACACTTTCCCAAAGGTGTGCTTAATGGGACTCATGATCAGGGGAAAACACCAGAATATCATCCATGTAGGCAACCGCGCATACCCCTAACAAGTCCCCCAACGCTGCATCAATGCGGCGTTGAAAGATAGCAGTAGCACTCTTAAGCCCAAAGAGCATGACCTGAAACTGGAAAATCCCTTTTCTGGTATAAACAAGGTTAACCACTCTTGTCCATTTTTAATCTAAATCTGATTGAACGCATTGAGGCAATCCATCTTGGAAAAGACCTTAGCCTTCTCCACATAGCGCGCAATCTGAGAATCCAAAGGGAAGGGATGGAGTTCTGGTACAGTGACATTGTTGGGGTTCCCAAAGCCTATACACAGGTGTAGAGTACCATCAGCCTTTTAAACAAAGAAAAGTGGGGTGCATACATTGGAGGTACGCTGAAAAATTGCACCTTTAGCTAACTGCTCTTTCACCCACAATTCTAACGCCTCTTCCTCCTGGACAGTCAATGGGTAAATGGGGTAAGAAATCCGCACCAGATCCACAGTGAGTTTGAACTCACATTTGTACTTGGAATGATCAGGTAATGTGTCAACTGATGCTGCATCAAAGGAAGATTCTAAACCCTCTAAACAAGAAGGTAGGGGAACCTCCACGGTTGGTTTCCGCATAGAGGCAAGGCTAAGAGTGTGAAGGTGGGGCCAGTGAGACAATTTGCCCTGGGCGTTAGCCTCTGACAAAGGAATAACTAATGAGCGACCATTCTTTAATGTTAGGGATAGGGTATTCTCTTTCAGGTTAGTTCTAACGTCAAACTTCCGCCACCACTCCACACAACAAAAAGATAGGGTATAAGAGGTTTTTGATAGCTTGGAAGTGATCAGAAAAGTGGTACTTGCCAACCTGATAGTCCACTGTCCCAATGATCTTCAGAGTGAGAATACCTTGGGATGCCCATCCCCTAACCATATCACCTGGCAATTAACTCATCCCAAAGATAGTCGGCTAGGCTCTGGTCCATAAAGTTTTCAGTGGCGCCAGTATCCACAAAAATAGTGGTGCTGAGTTTCCCTAAAGGGGAGGAAAGGATAGCAGTCAGTAGAAAATTCCCAAAATGGTCTTTATATATATCAGACAGCACCAGAACATCACCAACAAACTCGTCCTCTGGCATTAAAATGTCACCCAGATATGTTTTAGAATTGAAGAATGGAGAGGGATATTTAAGCACTCTTACTACTGAGGCCACACATCCCACCATATCTTCATCAGGGGCATAAACATTGTTGTACTGTAAAAGCACTCTTTTCAACTCCCTGAGTGCTGCGAATCATGGAAGAGGTCAAATGGGGATTTTCTGGTGATTCCATACACAGGAATAGGTTCCATATCTGAGCCATTAAGAGAGCAAAAATGGTTCAGAGGTATAAATCAGGTTACCATTAAAAATGTGTTTTTAGACGCGAATGACCCTATTCCCATAACAGCAATGGAATGCCCAACGTTATCCAAGGCCAACACCCCCAGGCCCATCTGCATGATTCCGCCAGCATCGTCTGAACATGCTGCCAAAGTAAAACCCATTTGTTTAAGTTGAAATTATAAATTTTGTCAGAAAGTCAGGAAATCATGACTTTTGGACCCAGAAGCGTCCGTATCCACCAGGTACAAGCATGAAGGGTGGATACTTTCCAGTTGTAGGCAGCCAAAATAACGCCAAGATGCTCCAACCTTCAGGAAAAGGGGAAACAACAGTGCAGGTGAGTACGGCTGAGGGCCACAGCCTGCGCCCACCATTCGCACTTTGGAAAAGTCCCACTTGGAAAAAGTTCATGCACATAAAATTAAAAGTTTGTCAACTAATGTAAGGAGTGTGGCTTTAACTCTCCTGTTGCCAGCGTTGTAGTTCTTGGTGCACAGGGCCAACGCGAGGGAACTAGCCATTAGTACCAAAGCT
Organism: Massospora cicadina; assembly: GCA_022478985.1. Lineage (NCBI taxonomy): Eukaryota > Fungi > Entomophthoromycota > Entomophthoromycetes > Entomophthorales > Entomophthoraceae > Massospora > Massospora cicadina. Next base: position 116,873 of record JAKSZP010013331.1, on the reverse strand, counting down.
ACCAGAGCCCAGCAGAGGGTGCTGGAGCAATAATAACTAAAGAAAAGAAGTGCAAAAAACCAACCAAAAGCAACGCGGCACACAAGGAGAGAAGGGGTAAACGTCCCAGGTTGGAGGGTACATGGGTGAACCAACATCGCACTAGGGGATAATCTCATCATATTTAAAAGGAATGGTTAATTTAGCGTGAGACCTCCTTGAAAGGGTCCATGCACAGGATCATCCAAAATAACATTTAATGAGAATGGTAAAAATTGGGAAGTTTATTGTGGAAAGTCGACCAACAAGGAATTTTAGTCACAAAGATCAACTTTAAACAGCTTCAGGCAATTCAGGGTCTGCTGAAGTGGTCCCAAGCACTGATTCACCAATAGGCAAATGCTTCCATCTGAGTTGTTAAATATTCCAAAACTGACTTCACTCAAGTAATTGACTGAAGTTGTACTCTACCCAAATGCATAATTTCATAAAGGAATAGGCTTTGAACCCCTATTCCTCAATCAACTGAATCAAACCATCCGCTTTAATTGAATATCTTATCCATTTTAATGCCTGGGCTAATGCAAGGGGCTGGGCGTTAAGCACCTCACTAGTACTAACCTGGGCATATTTGGTTTGTACTCAGCGTTGGTCTACTGTGTGCTTGGGGTCATGGGGGGCCTGAAGATTCACCTTCTGGGCCTCCTGCCGCCCAGCCTTATCTTGGGGTTGGTGCCCATTATCATGTCATTTAACCATTACAGATATACAAATAGCCATCAACCATTGATGATTTTCAGACTCATACTGTGCTAAAGACTCACAAGTAAAGACATGAATTTGCAATTAAAAATAATTGTTTCACTTTGATTATTTGTGAGCTTAGTGATCTTTCTAAGGTTGGTGGGGTGGAGCAAACGGCTGCACAGAGTCAAAAAATGTGTCAGTATGCAAGATCATATTGTTGTTAAAAACTGTGGTAGACTTCAATAGATTTAAAGTCAATGATCTATAGGCTAAAACTCTCTGGGTTAGTTGACAGGAGTTCTTCACTCATATATAGCGTGCCAAATTGGTAGTTTGAAATCCCTTTATTAGCAGATTGCACCAATTTAGTTGCTGATTGGCGAGGTGAGTCTGGAAGTTAGATATTGTCTTTATAAGTGGCAGGCTAGAACTCCCTTGTTGGCCAGATCACGCCAATACAGTGGAGGATTTGCAAGGCATTAAGCCTGTTGGATATGGCCTTTGTGAGCAGTGGGTTGTAAACACGCTTGTTGCCAGATTGTGCCAGGACAGTGGTGAGTTTGTGAAGCAAATCTGGGATTTAGGATGACCTTCATGAGAAGAGGATTGGAAATGTTAGGAGCATTTTTAAACAACTTCGTTTAATTGTGGCATACTTCTGGATCAAAAATTACTTTGCACTCAATAATCATCAGAGCCAAAATGCAGATGGTGGCATGCTTTTATATATTAGAGAAGCAATGCTGAAAAATCGGGAACCAGTAGAGTCTACAAAGAACAGTTTTAAAAGTAAATGAGGTGGGCTGACCTTAGGACAAATATACCACACCGAGTCTTTTAGGCCTGTTCTGGTTTCAAACATATTTCAATCAAAACCCAACCCAGAGTGGAGCAGCAATCACCCCATTATGCCCATCTTACAGAGAACAATTTAGAACACAGGATACTATGAAAAAAGGGTCCAGAGTAAGGAATTAACCAAAAACAGATCCTAGGAGGAGCTGTTGTCTCTATATGGGAGCAGGGGAGGGGATTTTTAAGTTGGATCAGAGCTGGACTAGCCTAGGACCTCTTTCTGGTGTTCTCCGTTTTGTTGATTTGGGAAGATCAAAATGGTTTGGAGAGGTTCTAATAATTTAGTAAGGGTTTAAAAAAGTTGACATAGAATACCTCAGGTCAGATGTGGATTTACTTTGATAGATAAACACATGGACAGATTTTTCCATATTGATTACTTCCATAGTTCGCCTCATAAGGATTTAATCTTGCCAGAAGATATAATATAAGGCTCCTAGAAAAATCTATTGACTTGGATTATCAATATGTAATCCTAAATTCATATTGTGTGATTAAATCAACTTTTTCTGACTTGGTAAAAGTCTATTAAGATTCAAAGCAGCTATTACACTTCTAGAGATTATGGGGGCTACTGAACTGGGGGTAGGGTGAGTCTTTGGGATAAGCTTGTGACCTCTGATATGGGATATTTCCCCTACATACCCTCCTTAATATTTTTACAAGGTAAAAAATTTAGAATGTGTACAATGGGAGGATCCTTTACGAAAGAAAAGTGACCCACCGCTCATCAACAACATGAGCTGAATCACTCAGTTACAAAAGTTTACACTTGTTTCTTTGGTCCCCTTTTGCGCCTTTGAGGGAACTTATCATAGTATAGAAAGAGAGACTGTGCCTTTAGACTAACATCATTAGCATGAGCCTCCTGAATGAAGCTGAAATAAATTTTGGTGAGGCTCATATTACATCTAAACCCAATGATGAAGAAGTTGACCTTGCGTTGTACCATCTTTCTCAATCCATCAAAAGAGCTTTGGAACCTTTTGTTTGATCTCCTGAAATAAGTTTGAGCCATTCTTAAGTAATAGATGACTTGTTCAGCACTTTTGACATTGAAAGGAAAAATTTATTCTTACATCAATCCAACTCTTCTTCCACGGTAAACTCTAACCTTTAAGAGTATCAATTATATATTCCCATCCCAATTAAAAGGGGAAAGCTTGTCTACGAGAAAGTACTTATTACCCTCAGAGTTAAGTGATATCAGTTTAAATGAGAGCAGCTCTTGTTTCAGAAAGGTCAAGTTGAGATGATGAAGAGCAGTGCGCAAAAGGATGCTTTTTTTCACTATCTGGCTTATGTGAAGAAATTACTGAATGCGCGGGCATTGCAGTATTCATGTGATTAATATTCCTTGTAGAGATCTACATGAGGAAGAGCGAATGCTTTGTCCCCAGAGCTTTTCTAGAGGAGTACATAGTTTTATCACCATTATAATCTGCAAAAGTCGCAAAACGTATTCAGATCTTACTTCTTATAGTGTATAGCTCGTCATTAAATTGCTTTTCTTGTTCATCTAACTATCATAAAGGCACTTAGGTGCTATTTCTAAGTGTCTAATTCTTTTTCTAGATATCTTAAATACTTTAGAGTGTCACCCATTGTATCCCATATATGAGAATTCTGACGTCTAGAATCCTAAGCTCAATGATAGTTTCATCAAAGTGGTTGCAGAGGTAATGGCTTTTGCATTAAAGTCCTTATTTGTGTCATGTTAGACAATAAGTTTCTTTTTCATAACAACATATTCATTGGTTCAGTAAATAGGAATGGCCGTGGCTCCTATGTAGTTTCTAGTCTGTACATTTTATGCAGTTAATTCAGGAAGTTAACGAGCTGGTTAACCTATAAGGTTTAACTAAATGGTAAATTTTTGTCTCCATTTGTCCGCAAATGGCTATGTCTCTTAAAGTTGACTGAGACTTTCAGCGACTGGCTCTCTAAACAAAAAAAGTGGCATTTAATGAGCTGTACCTGGTTTCAGCCGCGTTTGAAGGTGGCGTAAGTTTTGAAAATCAATCCAGACATGACCTTAATGAAGTGCTTATTAGCAACTCTGTGGGCATTTATGATGTAGACTCATTTATTAGTGTTTACATTACCTTATATTTTATATTTGGTAGTTTTTCATCCGATTTTAATTGTTGAAAAGTTTGACCTGCATGACTGAACATCTCTAAAGCCCATCCAAGCATATAAATCACCATTATCAGAATTTGCAACGAAAATAAACATTAATGTAATGAAGAGATAATGATAAACATTTAAATGCCCTTATCTTAGATTGAGCCTCACTGACTCATATTAATTGTCATTTAACATGTCTATCCCCTTAGATGGGCTATAGAAAGTTAAATTTAGGTTCAATATTTGTCATATGCTACAGTTTTAACGAGGTTACCCATTGATGACATGGGCGAAATCACATCATAAATCCCAGAGTCGTTATTGGTAAGCTTCAGAACAACAGAAGCCTGATAATTCAGATGTTGGCATAGGGAGATGGCTGCTGCTCGACCCTCTTCTTGGATAAGAAGTAAAGATCCTCATTGAAGAGGACCCAGACAACCACCCTGACACATGGCTACCTTTCACCCTATGAATTATGAAGAAACTTAACATAAACTACACTTGTTCCAAATTCTCTCCTAGCTTTAATTAGTATATTTTTTTATATTTCTCTGCATAACTTAACAAGATGTCATTATTTTTGATAATCAAGATAGTTACCATGTACATGGACCATACTATAGCGAAATTATCTAGCCATAGCCTCTCAGAAGTCATTCTGCTAACATGTGTCACCCAAAAGAAAAGTCAGAATTTCTAGTCAGGACACCTCTAGGAAAATAAAAAAAACATAAATTCAGCTTTACTTTGTTGTTACATCCTATAATAGTGCTTATTACAGGGGACCACAAGATGTTAAAATTGGAAAAGTCAATAACTAAATGTGTACTATAATTTCAGCAAACTATCCCCCCTCTCCAGTGGGAGGTAAGTATCATATGATGGAATAAAACATCCTACTATATATTTCCATCTATAAAACCTGAGAGCTTATTATAAGCTATCTTTGAGTTCAAGCTGCCCGTTCCAGACTGCAATAAGTATTATCTACAGTACAATAACATCAGCAGTACCATACAACAGCCCTTGTAAGAGATCTAAGTGACTATAGGCCGATCCAGCTACTCCTGAGATACAGCAGTACCTTCTTATTTGTGGAGGCTTTATGGTTCAGCTACCTTGCCATAAAAATTTGGCTAATGGGCTGGAGCCCTACTTTCATTTGTTAGTGCATACCACCCGCCATCTCCTTCTTTTATTAGTGGGACTGTACCATTATCAGCTGGAACGCCATTAATATTGATGCAGAGCCTTACTCCACCCTTAATGATTTCCATGAAGTTTCTTCTGCACTTGTACGAGATAACTGTGAGGTAATTAAAGATAATTTATCCCTCATTTCTGATTCCTGAATCAGATCACCCTACTGGACTCTGGGATCTCAGGCTACATATATAACCAATTTACAAACCAGTTTCAGAGTGTATATAGTGAATTATATGAATTATGAATAAAACCTTCTCTAAGTCTGCTGGTCTAATACAGGCTCAGAAATTGGCTCTGGTACAACTCCTGAACCAAGTAAAGGTGTTATTAAGGTACTTCAACAAAAATGTTAGAATATCACTCTACCCTCGGAATTTAAGTCAAGGATCCTCATGGGCTTTAAAGACCAAAAGGTCTACAAGGTCTCAAAGGGCCTAGAGGGCCCCATGAATTGGACAGAGAAGAAGGGCCACCTAGTTTGCCCAGGTCTACTATCCCATGCATAAAAAAATTTATAAAACTGTAGAAGGATAAAATATTAGCAAAGGTCGAAGATTTTCATAAGCAATTGTAACAGATCTGCAAAAGGTGTGGAGTTCACCCCAATAGTCACCCAATTGACCTCAACATTTCCTTGGATGCATTAAATGAGGAGATGAAAAGGTACATGGTTTACTAAACTCACCAACAAGTTATTTAATCTGTTAGAAAGCTTTTATCAAAATAGGAATCAATTCAGTAACTGTGAGGTTGAGATTTCAGCTCTCAAAGATAAGATGGAACAGAAGCCAGTACAGCCATAATAGGCAATGTTGGAATGAACTATATGATGATATGGAGAAATTAAAAGACACTTAGACCAAAGAGCACTTAGGATTACGCGGAGACAGTGTCCTCTGAGTCCTTCCATACTGATAATCCGGGTATTAACACTATCTCTGCCTCTTAGATCACCCTTTTGTCCTGCTTTAAAAAAGGTTTGTTCTGGGTAAGAGAGTATTGCGTCATACATTGAATACTTATGAAATCTCGATGTAAGAGGCTATCAACAGACAGAAAGTTAAGCACATCCATTCATATCTCTCTGGGGAATCAAATGAGATCATGAACGCTTATTTGTTTCATTGTCAAACCAAGCGAAAGTCAAGACCGATTTTATCCAGAGGTTTAAGAGAGATCAAACCCACTTAAACCAAAAACAGGCTATCATTGCGATTTACAACATCAAAAGATTGAGTCTTGCGTATTTCTCTAGAAAATATATGCCAGCAATAATAAATTAGTTACTACTAATTGTACTTCTATAGATGATGCCATTGCTGATGTCATTTCCACTCTCAAAAGCATGTAATAACGCTCAACTACATATGGTAGGTCTCAAGTGAACTTTTACATGCATCTGAGAGATAAATGATGCATTAACGAATGTCCTGCGGCTAGATTAGATAAGTTTACTTTTCAAAGCATTAACTGGGATTTGTGTATGCACTGTTGAAGCACGGACAATAACTTACCTATCTGCTCCTACTGCAAAGGCCGCTATTACTATAAGGATGGCTTCTATAAGAAACATGCAAAAGAAGAATAATGCAAACTGTCACCAAAAAGAAGGTCAGCATGAATAAAGAGGCTCTTTGTGCTGAGAAATTCAATACTATGACTCTATCAAAATCTATTGTTTCTAAAAGAATTGCCTCTGAGGATACCTGGGTGAACAAGATATCTAATTCTTATAATAAACAGTTGATACTGCGTAATTCTCTTCTGAGAAGGCACCCATGGTGCTTACTTTGCCGCTTCAGTTTAACAATATGGTTACTCAAACTGCCATTAAAATTCACAAAATATCTATTCTTGCTATCATTAATATCAGATCTTTAGTAATGTCAATTTATCGAATTTTTTGAAGAAAATAAGGTTACTTTAAACTTGCCACACTACTCGGAGTATGGCTATGTTAGCCCTCAATGTACAAGAACTAATGGGCCTATCAGTTCTTCCTCTCAGGTTTGGTAAGATGTCGCTAGATACCCAGAGGTGTCCTATGACAATCCCAGCTACAGACTACTATTGGGAACTCATTTTCTCCTGGTTTACAATGCTATTATCCATTATGCTGAAGTGCTATATCCTTACTTGGGACACACTTCCTTTTTGTATTTGATACTTACAAGGATTGAAAAGAACGAATAAAGGCTCACAACTGTTTAATAGAGGCGGACAACTAGATTGATCTATTAATTACCATGTCCAAGGCTCTTTTGTAAGACTACCACATAATGTAGTTGATGGAGCTGAAGGGTTGCCCCTATATTCTCCAGAAAAAGTATTTCCTTCAAGGTCCCAGATCGTAATTGACACCCAAATACTTGTGAAACCCCTTCTCAAATCCTTTAAAATATAATAAAGGTGATAACCTATCAGTAAAAAGATAATAACTTGCCTGTCATCCTTGAATCAATTTAAGCTGCTTATATTCCTGTGTTACTGGCCAACTTGACATTTAAGATGCAAAAGGTGGAGCCTAACACCCTGTAATCCTACTTATGACTAATATCCATTGACAAAATTAGCAATGTCTAGGGCTTGTAAGCCTTTGTACATTCATATTAGAAGATCCTCCAACTATGGAACGAGATTTGCCTTGATTGGATAGGACTAGACTGCTGGACAAAAGAATAATGTTAACGAGCTACTAGAGAAATCTGCTGAACTGTTTTTCACCCCCGCTTATGACTTTGGCAAAATCAAAAAAAGGGGTTAAATACAATTTAAACACATGAGATGCTCCTCCCATTTGATTGCAGCCTTACTGGAAGAGCAAGGTAGAGAAGGCCCAATTTGCTATCGAGCTTATAGAGTTATTACTTTGGGACTGCTCATGCCCTCTCAAAACCCATGGGTCACTTTTTATACTCATCCAAAAGAAATATAGTTATCACTGTGTTACCATACAATACTGCAAGCTTGAATCAGTAACTAAGAAGGACATCTATATGTTCCCCTAGATTGGTGACTTGCTATGCCTACTAGCTAGAGCTTAATATCTTTTTCAATAGATATTGCTAGCGGGTTCTGGCAGATTTAGCTTTATTCCAAGCAACAAGTTATTTGCGCACTTCATAAAAGAGGAAATATTATAGCTGAACCAAATTACACAGGGACTGTGAAACTCCCTGTCCACTTTGTAATGGACCAGGGACAGACTATTAGGTGACCTGAAGCTATCATGTTTTAATCTACCTTGACAATTATACCATATTTTCTAAGATATTTAATGGGCACCTAGAACCTTCATCAAGATTTTGATTAGCTTAGGCAGGAATCCCTGAAGCTCAAGCCTTCTAAATGTTTGTGTTAAGTTCAAAATGGAGTTCCTTGGCACAAAATCACCAAAGGAGGAATACAACATATATCAACAAGGTTGTTGCGATATAGAAGATGGCCCCATCCCGAAATCTTAGAGAAATGAAGATGTTCCTGGGATGGTGGGGTATTAAAGGCATTTCATAGTGCAGTTTGCTTATCTCACTGAGTTTTTGGTCTACTTTCTTCAAAAAATGTTCCCTTAACTTGGAATCTGATTTGGGAAACCAGCTGGGTTTGACTTGCTGGTGCTTTATGCCACTGGATTCCACAAAAAGTTATATAAATTTAAAATAAAGCACTATAAAAAGTGGATTTTTATGATGTTTTATTACAAGTGCAAGGATAAAATGGAAAACGAACCTTCTCAATATTTGACTGATTAGTATTTATACTAATTCAAGGGTCAGGGGGAAATTGAGAATAGTTTCAGAATAGCTTCAGAACATTCCAAATTAGGAAAGATGGTATATTCTCCTATCAGATAGAGGAAATTGAGTTACTCTTTTAGTTGGAGTGATAGTGGGAGTAAGGTTTTGGGGCAGAATGTACCCATTTGGCAATGTTTTAATGTACTTTAACCAATCACCGCTGGTTAAAATACTTTTACCTTGGGGGACCTCCGCTACACCTATAAAAGAGGGATCCCATGTAAGTGCCTTGAAGGACCTGATGGTAGTAATGGTACCTTCCAATGGTTGCCCCATGGTCCATCATGGGATCGGAGAAATCTGATAGCTAGAATATACATTAGATGCCCATACAAGTTTTGATCCGGTGTTACCCCAATTAACAGGGTTCCACTGAAAATCAGCCAGGGTCTTATGGCTGATATTCTCAACATTATCATTAAATTTGATTTTAAGGGCATCAGAGTATCGCAAATGGCTGACATTTCCCCTTTTTAGCTGAATTTGACCTAACACATCTTATTTTTTAGTGGAGTGGGAAAATATCTGACATCACCCCCTCAAGAATGTTGGGGGGAAAATAAGGCTATAGAAAGCATCTATGTACCCAAATTATGGTAACTCTAGAAGTGAGAGATTTAATCGAATACCATTTCCTTGCTTATATGTAATTGAGGATGGCCCTTCCCAGATGGACCCAAGTTTCTCCCTTTTGGGGGTGATACAATTATGATAATAAAGCAACTCGTCAGATACTTGAAAAGATGGAAGAGGGGCCAGAGCTCATTTGCGGCTTGACCCTCTTTTGTGACTGTCTTTGCTAAGTTGGTCATTGCCTTGGATTGCAGCTGTATAAAATGCTGGGCTAACTTCTTCATAGCTTGCTTGGGATCAGTATTATCAGTGAAGATATCTTTGTTAAGTAAAGATGGAACCCCAGGTTCTCACCCATACAATTATTGGAAAGGCGACATATTAAGGATTCAATGATAGCTGATGTGGTATGCCATGAGGGCAATTAATAAGTGCTGATCCCAATGGAAGGGATCTGAAGTAGCCATATCATGTAGTATAGAAACCAGCGTCCCATTCGCTCTTTACACCGTACCATTGGTGAAGGATTGTAGGAGGCGGAAAAGAGCTGTTGGGTGCGCATGAAGTTGCGAGAATCTTCACCACTCAAAAGGTGAAGTTTTTTCATTATACCAGATTAAAACTTTAGGGCAACCATGTTGGGCTAAGATATATACTGGTGGAAGAAAGTGGCCGTGGAATTAGCCGTCTGAGCTGGGATAGCCACTGCCTCGACCCAATTGGTAAAGTGATCAATTACAATTAATATAAATAGAATTCCACCTGTAGTTTGGGGAAGATGGCCAACCACATCGAGACTTATATTGTGGAAATTCTGGTGAAGGGTGGTAGGCTGATATTGATACTTTGTTTTGAAGTTGAACTGCTTTTTACATGTTAGACTGGCATTAAGGCTTCAACGATGGTCTCCATAATTCCCTCCCAATAGTAACGTTTTTTAACCCATTCATAGTTTTTCGCACTCCACTATTCCTAGGAGGGTATGAGCCTCCATAATGACAGGTACTCGCTCTGAAGGTCAGAGGTAGGATAAACAATTCACCTCCACTTTCTTGTATAGATGGCCATTATCCACCTTCGTGTTATGAGAATGGCGATCTAGCATCTTCTGTACTGGTTCATCATCAGCTCATGCGTCAGGAGTCATAAGGAGATTGTGTAGCCTCACAGCTTAGCTATTGTCTAAGTGAAGAACAGGAATCTGTGTTAATCCATCTATAATCATGTGGCATGTTCCTGCCCGATGTTCATTGGTCATATTGTAATGCTGGAGCTTTAGAGCCCAGCGAGCCAACCGCCCCGTGTGGTCCTTCATATTCTGCAACCACTTTAGAGAGGCGTGGTCAGTGATTACTTTGAAGGGAGTCACATATAGGTAGGCGCGGTAGTGTTTGACAGCAAGCAGGACAGCCAAACACTCCTTCTCCGTGAAGCTTTAGTTACGCTCAGCTTTAGAAAGCATTTTACTGAATTTTTACACGGGATGATTATTTCCATTTTCTTTCAGATGGGCCATGATAACGCCAACAGCATAATCAGAGTGATCCGTAAACAACATAAAAGGCTTGCCATAGTCAGGGTGATGTAATATGGGGCTTTTTCACAATAAGGCCTTCAGAGTCTCGAAGGCGGCCTGTTGTTCAGCGCCCCAATAGAAGGGGGTGTTCTTGGCCAAGAGACGTACAAGGGGCTCACTAAGATGGGCAAACTTGGGAATGAACTGATGGTAATATCCCATCATGCCCAGAAATACTTGAATGTCACGAAGGGTTTTGGGAGCAGGCATCTTAGATATTGCTTCAACTTTATCCTGCAGAGGTTGTATCCCATCTTGAGATATGGAGTGCTCAAGAAAAACAACTTCTTTCTGAAAAAAGTACGTGTAGAGGGCTTCAGCTTTGTGTTAGAATCCTGCAACCGTTGAAACACCTCCTTTAGGTGCGTGAGATGTTTGTTGAATGCCTTGGAGAAGACTATGATGTCATCAAGGTAGACTATCACACAGTTCATCTTAAAATCCTGGGGAAATATGATCCATTGCCTGCTGAAAAGTAGCATGGGAATTGCACAACCCCTGAGGTAACTGAGAGGGTTGAAAGAAACCCTCACTGCAGATAAGGGCGCACTCCTCCTGATTTTTTGGAGAAAGGTCCATCTTCCAATACCCACTAGTAAAATCTATGGCGGAAACGTATTTAGACCCAGAGAGTTGGGCCAGAGCTCATCAATGCGGGGAATAGGGTAACTGTTTTTCTTGGTAAGGTTATTCAGCTTATGGTAATCCATCACTACTTGATAACCTCCATTTTTTCTTCTTTATCAATAGGAGCTGGGATGACCAAGGGCTTTGGGAAGGTACCAACAACCCAGCGTCCAACAGATATTTGAGCTCCGTCTGCATCTGTAGCTCCTCTACTTTGGATTTTCGGTAGGGTTTGGAGTGGATGGTCCAAGCATCCCCAACGTCAATGGTATAAGTCCAACCCTTCTTGTGCCCATAGTCAGTATCAGATTTAGAGAAGATGTCGCTATAGGAATCTTGTAAGATGTGTACTTTCTCCAACTCAGCTGGGGTTAGTTCATCAGAGATTTGAACAGAGGGTAGGGTACATATGGAGTGGTCAGCGGGTAACCCTATATCCGCCATAGCTCTAATACAGTGAACTTGCTTTATTTCCTCAAGGGGAAGCAACATACTTCTTCCAATCTCTTGATGCTTCTTTACAACCATACCCTTCTTGGTAAGATTTCCTAGCAGAAGGTTGATAGGTCGTTGATAGGCAGGGTCATGTACACTTGGTAAAACTCTGGGCTCCAAATAACTAACTCCATCTTTGCTAGTTAAGTGCAGTAAGAAGTTATGAGAAATTTCTGAGGTAATCATAGTATCAACTACCCTTTGTTCACCCGCTTTAATTACAAGCTCCTCTGAAGCATAGAATTGAATACCCTCAAGGACAGCCACTGATGAAGGCAACATTTTCGTATGCCGTTCTGCTGTGGTGTGATAGTATGTTAAGATGGAAGAGGGAAACTCAACGGTGCAAGCATACTCTTTTTTTGTTAATCTCTTCATTGGTTAGAATCAATGGGATTTCGTAGTTGATCAAGGAGAGATAGACCTTCAACATGTGTTACCCCTTCATTATGAGTATGAACTGCGTTTCAAATGAGTAATTCATATGTATCATTGGTAAAGCCACTGCTGGAGCTGCCAAAAGAAGCTTCTCAAAACGAATGGAAAGGGAAGAGTACGCCCCAATGGCGCGGGTATTGTCTGGACCTGCAGTTCCAACCTTTTTGAGTATAGTCGGGGTTAGGAGCCAGCTTAATTTTCTTAATATGCTTGTATGACACAACGTTCACTGGGGACCCAATATCAAGGATAGCTTTTACCCGCACCCCATTAAAGATGACCTCCACTTTAGTTAAAACACCACCCAAGGAGGGGTGAAGAGCGAGAACCTCTTTTAGTTGAAGAGTGGAGGCAAGTCGTTTGGCCGTTTCAGGGTATTTCTCCTGGATAGCCTGAAGGGTATGAATGCTCTGGGTAGATCGGAGACATGTAACAAATGAGCTGGTCAGCATCACTGGCAGTGTCAATAGCCTCAAGACCCTTTATCACTTGACGCAGATAAGTTTGACGAGGGATCTTAGCCTAATTAACTCTCCAGACTCAAACGATCAGGTACCTCCACTTCACCTGGGGCTCCTAAAACGTAGTGACAACATCTTCATCACCCCCCTCAGACTCTTCATCAGAGGGGTTATCAATGCAGGTTAGGGAGCCCATAGGAGGTGGGGTAGGATCAGGCCTACCATTATGGGAGGATAAGCAAAGAGGTTGTTCCTTTACCTTATTCACTTTTGGGGGAGGCGTTGGAATTTCCACCAATTGAGTTTTAACTTTCAAAGCAGGTGTTTGGTGCTGCCTCAAAGCTATAGGTTTCAGAATAGAGTTATCCAAATGAGAGGCTGAAGGAGATAGCGCTGGAGAGGTAGATACTTTATCTTAAACAGCTTTGGTTTTTTAGAGGCTGGGTGCTTTGGTGAAGCAGGTTGTTTAGCCTTTGTGTCATGGTCATTTAAGCCACAGTTAGTGGGAGTGATTGGGACCCAAGGAAGGGGTTTATGCGGTAAAGCAGGCTTCAAAACCACTTGGGAAGGCCTTTCTGAAGAAAAAGATAGACAACATAAAGGGTCAACTGCTTTCACCATTTGCATATACTGATTTGAAAATGCAGTGATGCACTGCCCTGTCACAGACAGTACCATTTGCTTATTGTTATATTTAGGAGTAACCGTTTGTGCCGGCAATGTCATAAGAGCAGGTTTCCAAATGGGTAACAGCAGTAGTAGAAAATAACTTAGTTGAAGTAACTGCGTGATTCAAACATCCTTTGGTAGGGTCAAGCTCATAAATATCAGCAACTTATAATAAGGCATCCTTGATATCCTGTACAATTGTGAAAGTGCGCTTTACAGAAGAGAGATGCATCACCAAGGGAGGATGAGATGCTAAGCCAGCCAAGAAAGCTGCAATTGCCTCATCAAGAGAGAGCATTTTGGCGAGTAATAGAGGTTGAGCTTTTGTATAAAAGCGCTCAACATAAGAGGTACTAGATTCTCCTTCTTGCAAACTAAGGCGCATAAGGGCCTGTTTTTGCCGTTGCAAACTCTGCTTGGAGCCAAATTCATCAAGAAGCGCTTTCTTAACCTCCGCCAAGTGCTGAGGTTGACCATGGAAGAGACCATGATTTCTTGAGCTAAACGGTATAATCAGGGAATAATATACTGGCTTTTTTGTTGGTCAGTTGCTCCTTCCATCGCAGATTCATAAACGTAGAAAAAGGAAGCAATACTGCCCTTACCAGGTATGAACGGTTTCTAAGAGGGGTTTTTGTATAACTGGGTGCTGAGATGATGCGGCCCAAGACGTTTAAGGAGAGACAAAGCACCTGCTAGTTGTGTTTTAAAGGAAACTATTCTTGATGTACAGGGATCCACTGTAGTGAGCACCATTTTGTTGGAAACCAGCTGGCTTTGGTTCGCTGGTGCTTTCACGCTACTGGATTCCACAAAATGTTATATAAATATAAAACGGATCACTAAAATTGGATTATTTATGATTTTTATTATAAGTGTGGAGTAATATGGAAAATGATCTTTCTTGATGTTTAACTGATTAGTGTTTATACTAATTTGAGGGTCAGAGGGAATTTGAAGATAGTTTTGGAGTAGCTTTGACATATTTCAAATTAGAAAATGTATGTTCTCCTATCAGATAGAGGGATATTGAGTTACTCTTTTAGTTGGAGTGATAGTGGGAATGGGGTTTTGGGGCAGAATGTACCCATTTGGTAATGTTTTAATGTACTTTAACCAACCATTACTGGTTAAGATACTTTCACCTAAAAAAACCTCTGCCGCGCCTATAAAAAGGGGGTCCCCGCATAGGTGCCTTGAAGGACCTGATGGTAGTTGGGGGCGTACCTAATGATGGTTGCCCCATGGTCCATTGAGGGATTGGAGAAATCTGATCCCTAAATTTTACATTAACTTCCCATGCAGGTTTCAAACTGGTGTTACCCCCAAAAATGGGATTCCACCGAGAATTGTCCAGGGTCTTTTGGCTGATATTCTCAACATTATCATTAAAATCGCTTTTAAGGGCATCAGAGAATCGCAAATGACTGACATTTCCCTTTTTGGCTAAATTTGACAAACACATTCTTTTTTTTTCAGCAATGAGGGCAAATGTCTGACATCTGAGAAGGACTAAGCTTTCAACCTACATATAACAGCCTTGATTACCCAGACTGTAATTATTCATCTGATGGTTGACCAATCTTTCATCCTATTCAGCGATGTCAGCAACGTGGCTATAGGGAGATTTTGGCTCAGTTGATGAAGAGAGGGTAGATCAATTGGTGGCTTGTCTCAGCAAGATCTTATACAAAGCCAAATTAGAACTTTATTTTCACCATATAGGAGTGCTTGGCCATACTTCTTGCCATCAAGATTTTTTGACCTTATCTTTATGGAACTCATTCACTATTATGACTGGTCACACCTCCTTCAGATGGCTCTAGAAGATGCAAGATCCTCATGGGAGGCTTGTAATATAAGCTCTTTGACTACAAAGTTATAAAACACTATTGTCCACATGATATTAAGCCTCATCAGAACGCAGATGGTTTGTCAAAATGTCAGCTAAGCCATGCTTGTACCTAATGTGAACCATATATAAGATTAATTACCTGACCTAAAAGGTAGAATTTGGAAACACTAAAAATTAAATAATTTAATTTATAGTAAAGGGCCCCATATCAAAGTTGAGATTTTATAAAAACTTTTTATGGATAACGGATACCCTAAATATGACTCTCCAATTTTAACTGAATTATCTCAAAACAACAGCAGGGGCAAAGAATAGTCAAAAAGCATATAAGTTGATAAAAAATAATTTGAATGGTACCAAAAGATTGAAACAATACAGGAATTACAAGGAGCTTAACCTTCTGGATTCAGGATTATTTGAGCCTAATTATCAGCACAAAGTCGTGGCCCACTCATCACCATATATAGTGTGGTCAGTGTAATGTAGTGTGACCTTTGTCTTTGGGTCTCCATGGTCATCGATACATCCTACTCACCATTGAACACCTAACCAAGTGGGACCAGGCTATCTCTATTCCTTCTGCCACTGTGTAGGATACGTCCTATTCCTTTTTTGCTCTATTTTCACACAACATGGGTGAACTAAGGTCTTAAATTTATAGACAATGTGTTGCATTTTACATCCCATATTTTCAATGATTTAATGTCTCTGTTTAGTATCATCCAGAACTTCAATGCCTCTTATAATCCTTTACTAACGTGGCAGTAGCTTGATCAAACAGTACTCTAGTAACAATTCTTCAGAAGATGGCGGCCAATAATTTATGCGGTGGAATCATTATCTACCATATCCTGCAAGCCTACTGGATGAGTTATCATTGCACAATAAAGATGTTGTCTTTAGGCCCTTTATGAAAGAACCCAAATATCCAGAAGTGTTCAAACTTTTTAGACTCTTCAACTACCAAAACTTCCAAACTAGTCTTGAGAGCACTTGCTGACAAATAATCAAATTATAGGCGCTGATTACCCTAGAGATTGTCATGATCACTCATAAGAGACTGTGAAATCCAATGCCCATCAACTGACTATCCCCACCTTCAAAATTGGGAAACTCTTTTTATTCTATCACCATTGGCCTGGGAGGCGGCCAAAAATATTTGATACCTTCTGGTTGAGTCCATATTGCTTGATATACAAGGTTGGTTCTGAGTATTCTATTGCAGATGTCATCCAGGAAACGGTGGCTAATGGAGTTAATTACAGGATTTATGGACCTATGTCCCCCTATTACAAAAGCTTTAAGGGCTCACTGTCAGTGTTTGGAATGATAAAGAAATCTAACAATATTAAAAATTGGATGATGAACCATACATATGCCCCGATCTCAGATCATGTTTTCTGAAAAAGATTTATTGTTATTTAGTAGGTCTATGTCCTCAAATGGGAAAAAATAAATCAATGGGGTTCAAGATTTGCAAAAAGGTATGACTCCTTTGAGGACTCCATTGACGACCTGGGCAAAATCACATCAAAAACCCAGAGTGCTATAAGGAAGCACCAGAACAATAGGATCCTGATAATCTGGACGTTGACATAGGGAGATGGATGCTGCTCGACCATCTTAATAGATGATAAGTAAAGATCATAATTAATCAGGAAATAGACGCTCACTCTGCCACAAGGATCCCTCACACCCTATACATTCAAAAAATTTTACCTAATAGAGTTAGCCTAGAATTCGTGCCTGGTTTTATTTAACATATATCTGCGTTTTAAGCATATTCTTGACAATAGCATAAGCAGTCTAGACCCAGGATAATTGTCATACACTCAGACCCTACTGAAGCAGAAGTTCTTAGCCATCGACTTTCATACCTTTCTGCTACCATGTGCCATCCTAAAGAAGGCTAGATTTTTCAAAATCAAGACACCATTAGGCAACCAAAAACTCATATATTTGGTTTTACTTTATTATTAACCCCAATAACCACTTCTCTACTTCTAAAAGTGGAGTTGATGTGATAAAGAAGACTATTGTCATTCTAATAAATCAGTGTAAAGTCCAAAAGATCACATATCTCAATGATGTTGTGATCCATTGCCTGGAGTGGGCGAACAGAAGATTAAATTTAGTAAGCAACGTGTTTTAGGAGGTTATGATGGGTGATAAATCTTATAGTAAGGGCCAGTGTTGTTAAATTGAAGTAAGAGATGTATTTCTCATAGCGTTGGTCTTGGACTTGTTCAGTATAAATTGCTTATAAAGGATTTCAAATCACATGAGTAAAGGTGGTAACATCTAAAGAGCATTTTGATTTATATTTTTAAGTTGGTTAGAGGTGAAATATAAGCTTTCATGTCAGGATGAAGGCGAGTTTTGGAATAGCCACAAGTTGTAGATTATTGGCGCATCCTCTTAGTCATAAGGGACTTTTATGGTTAAGAAAAATGTATCTTTTCCAAAGTTACCATAGGTTCCTCAACATACTTTGATCTGAAGCCCAAATTTTTTATAAGAATTATAAGAAGGGTAACGTTGTAGATGTAGTATTGTGCCTTGGGCCATATGAGAAGATGGTCAGTAAAGTGGTTAGATATTGGCCTCTTGGTTGGGACCACTACTGATAAATCTATATAGGTTTACCCAAAGGTTTGATAAACCACTAAACAACAGAATGAAATCTAAATATTACTACTCTTCCATAAAAGGTAAGTGTAAGACAAATATGATATAGTTTAGGATTCTTATCTTTATTAATCATCAGAGTTACACCTCCAGAACCTACATATAATAAATTAATTAACTTCCTGTTTGCTTAGCTAATGACACTACTCATATCATTATCATCTTTCTAGTGGGCTGACAAAAGAAAAAAATCTCATAGGGTTGCCTGAGCGGTTATAAGATTGGGGTTGTACTTAATCTAAATAACTATTGATGTGTCTATAGAAAGTGTTCTTATAGTATTTGTAAGTCTGAGGGAGCGACCCAAATGCCTAGATTGGGCATTATTCCCATTTCCTACTAAGAAGGGTCCTCAGAGGGCAGCTGTCCCTCTCATCACGCAGGGTGATCTCACCCAAGTGATAGACGAACGTTGGGTAACAGCCATCTCTCAGAAGATTCCTCATTGGTTCCAACAATTTCTTATGCTGAATTAGTATGGCGAAACAAAGAAATTTGTGCTAAAATATCCAGAAAATCTTCACACATGGCAACGAGGACCAACGGGCGCGCACATTCAGGTAATGGAGTATTGGGGGTTGAATCCTTAGTCACACTTGCCATTGGCATCAAGCCACTAAGAAATGATGCTGTTGGTTCAAACACAGCTTCAAAACTTTCAGAAAAAACGCCTGACGGGCTTGTACTTATTAAAATGAGAATTCCTAACGTTGGATCTGTAGTAAAATTTGACAATGGCGTCAGGCCATTGTTGAAAGTCATCTCCAGCTCTGAACTATCCCCTCTCATATTAGGATCATCACTTGAAGAATCCTAATTTGGCTGAAAGATTCCAAAGTGACCAGGTGCATGCGTGTTAAGTATCCTGAACCTGTTCCCAACCTCTTGGGACTGCCCCTATATGGGGTGACCCTGCGAGGTTCACATTGCCTGTCAGGCAAGACAGTCATCGCATTAAATGTCAAAAAATGGAAAAGCTGGAATTTGGGCATCCAAAACCAAATCAGCAACTCGGCCCACTGCTGACTCTTTTGATGTCAATTCCCATTAGGTTTAATTTTATTTTCCACATTGCTTGAAGTTCACCAGTTTTAGTCAAATATTGATTTTTTAGTCCTGTACTTTGATGAGTTATCTCCCAAACTGACCACTATATAATCAGGCATAAAAAACTGAGGAAATTGTCAGTTGAGTTTCACTTTTTTCTACTTTTCCAATAAATACCAAATTCTGAACCCAACCTTATTATGATTTTTAAACCACTCTTTCTAACAACTATCTAAACAACCCATGGTCCCAGGGCCATGTTTGCATGGTTTGTCATTAGGTTTCTATACACATTTATGGCCCTTGGGCACTCGGTGGCGAAATTTGTCTCTGTTCTAGAAATAGTCACTCAAGCAGCAGTGCCTCAGGCGTTCAGGATTGTCATTTGAGAGCTTAAGCACTCATTCTGGAAGGCCAGTCTTAACTTAACTTGCCTCTGCCATGACATAATCAACTGACCATTATTCTTAGCCATTTCTGCCCTTCCCGTATAGATGAGCATAAAAGCGGTCATTTTCTTTCATATGAATAAGGTTTTGAAGAAGTTCTACTGTTGACACAATAGCCCAGTATATCCCATAATTACTAAGCCACCCTTCAAAATGGAATTTTCATGCTAGGAGCTGCCAAGCTAGCCTTTGTGTCAAATCCCAGCTTTAAATCATTATCTGAATTAATTTCAATTGTTGCCACAGCCCCTGCGCCCATGTCAATATATCCTGGCATTCTGACTTATGAAGTATCTGCCCCTGTCATGAACCTTGTGGTTTCCCCCAATCATATTGCAATCACTTCCTTATCTACGGACTTAACTATAGCTGCTAATAAAAGAGAAATCCGCTTACTTTATATTACCAATGAAAATTCATATTGGATCACACCAGGTACCCTTTGAGGTCTTGGTTGACACTTGCGCAGCGAATAATTTTATACGTGTAGAGTTGGCTCACTAGCTGGAGCTTGACCTGGATTTGGGTCCTGCAGTGATGGTTGATTCGTCAGCCTCCCAGCCCTAATATAAAGTATGACGTGTGGTACCCTTCTTGTTTCACCAGTTAGCTTTTACAATTGATTTTCTTCAATGCCAAATTTGGTGTTTCCAGTAATTTTGGGGGTGGGTTGGTGGCATCAACAGCATGTTAGAATTCACCTCGAGTCTAGTATGTTGCCATTCTCTAATGGGCAGATGGAGGGCGACTTTCCATTGTTGAAAACCCTCACTAAAGCTTGTGGCTATAGTTTGATTTCAACCTTGGTTCCCCCATTGGTTTTCCGCCCAATTTTCCCATTGAGTTGATGGGATATCAGGGCATTTTTGACTTTACCAAGGCTAATCGCCTTCCCCCTCATACGAAATTTGATGTGGGGTTTTGTACAACAGTACATTTGATTACATAAACTGCCCACTGTACCCACATACAACAGAAGATGAGGTTTTCCTCAACGCATGGTTGGATGACATGCTTCTGAAGGGTTGGCTTTTCAAAGAAACTTCCCCAGTTGCCTCCCCATCGTTTTTCAAAAAGGGCTGATGGTTCCCTTCATCCCTGCGTGGATTATGGTCACCTCAGTAATATCACAGTCCACGATCCCTTCCCTCTGCCTTTAACATAGACGATCAGGCAAGTGATTGCTAAATTGTAGGTGTTCTCAAAAATTGACCTTATTAATGCCTTCAACCAGATTTGGGAGATGGAATGTCATGAATGACTTACTACAATCCAAGCAAAACGGGATTTTCCAGTTTTGAGTAATGCTTTTGGGACAAAGAATATACCTGCCATGTTCCAGAGGATGGTCAATAGTGTGCTGGGTGATCTCTGGTTCACCCTCACGGTAGCTTATTGTAAGTCCAGGGGAACGTCCCCTGTGTGTGGATTGGGCGATTTTCCTATTTCCAAATAAAAGGGTCTGAAGAGGGTGGCTGTACCCCTTGTCACCCAGGGCGACCTCGCCCATGTGGTAGACAAGTGCTGGGTTACAGCTCTCCCTCTTAAGATTCCTCCCCCGTACCCACGCTCACCTCAGCTGAACTTATAGTTAAATTGATGAAATCTGCACCAAGATTACCAAATTGAAGTCAAAAGGTCCAAAACCAATGGTAATATAGCCGGACAATTGGAAAACTAATAGTCAAAAAGGGACAAGTATCATATTATTGGTTGGAATCACAAATAATTTTGACTCAGCCAGCAGTATGATTGCCAATGCCAAACACCCCTTGAAATTGTCAGGTGTGATCCCCAATGTGCAGATAGTATCTTCAGGAACCATTGCAGACAAGTTGAAAACCCTATCTAGTGAATCGGATATTGTGGTTGATGCAACTCATCTGACCAAATGAATTCCCCAGAAACCGAACACAGGTGGGTTAGGCATCCCAAGCCCATTTCCAACCAATTGGGACCGCCACTATGTGGGATAGCCCTGGGGAATTCCCGTTGCTCATTAGTCCAGACGCTGTCATTCCAACTGATTAACATGCACTTAAGCCTTGGTCCAGGCTTTCATGGTTGAACAATAGTGACTCAGCCTGCCGCTGAATCCTTTGATTTCAGTTCCAATTGAAATTATCTGCCCCCTTCCCAGAAAAATCGCCAGGTTAGGTCATTTTTGAGGGACACAATCCCTTCTTTGACCCACTACCAATTGAACACTATTTAATCAGTTGCATTGCACCGAGGAATGTGTTGGTCAATTCTCTTTATTTTCTTTTCCAATAAATTCCCACTAAAACCCAATTTATAAAAATTTTAAACCCTTCTTGCCAAAGTCCCAATGGCATTAACCAAGTGGCCTATTGGTCTCTACACCGAATGGGCTTTACCAGTTTTGATGATTACAGTCACTCCCACTATTGTCAACTGTATTCAACGTGCAAGTAACTTCTCACAATTTAATCCCATTACTGAAACTATCCGCTATCAATATACTGGGATCTTGTGGCTTTATATCTACCATTCTCAAGCAAGACTCCACTCTCTTGTCTCTACAATAGTAACGAACCCACCCACCAGCAACCCTGTAGAAGCCAACCCAGTGGTACAATCCCCTGCACAAGATCTTCAGTGTCTGGGGTTGTTTCCATTTGGTTCATTTTTGGGTTCCTTTTCACGCTCGTTCTCCATCAATGAGTCATTATGACACAATTTGCAGCTATATACAACGTCATATAAGCGGCAATGCCATTGGCATTCTGGCTTGCTTTTTGGGTGCTCACCATCCTTACTGGCAGGCAGGTCTAAGCTTCTTCTGCCGTTTTCATGACACTTATATCAACAATATCTTGGTACACTCCCTAACTCCCAAACAACATGCAAAAGACTTAGAAGCAGTTGTGGCGGCCTTAAATAAGGCGGGCCTTTTTGTCAAGCTTTCAAGATGCGATTTTTATTAAGAGAAGTCACATTTATAGGCAATCTCTTCTTAAAGGATAGGTACGCCATTCCCTCCCCCAACCAAGTTGGATGCCATCCGCAAATGTCGATTCCAATGACTCAAAAACAATTGATAAGCTTCTTGGGCACTATGATTTTCTTAAAGAAGTTCTCTCCTGCCTTATTTCAGTTAGCCGCTCCACTTCATCCACTCACAGGTAAGAATTTCCCATTTCATTAGACGCCTGAGTCCATCAGGCAATAAATTTAATTAGATAGTAGTTTTTGTCTCCCCCATCCTTAAACATGCTGACACCTCCAAGCCCTATGTCATAGCATGTGATGCATCATCTGCTGCGGTGGGGAAGTATTGCTTCAGGAGCACGAGGGGTTAGAGCACACTGTCACCTACTTTCCCGCAAGTTCTCTCCTATGGAACAGTCCTGGGCCATCTCAATAAGGAGTAGGTAGCTGTGGAGTGGGCCCTAACCCATTATTGTATCTTTTGCAGGGCGCTCAAGATGAGTTAACAGTGCAAATGGCTCATCAAGCCCTTCTTTACTTCCACAAACCACATAAGTTGGCACTCCAGCAATCTCAAACCTACTGGGATTTGTGCACTTTAACTTCAACTATGAGTTTGTGAAAGGAGCGTTAAATGTTCTTCTCGACTTCTAAAGTCAAAACCCCACACATTGCCCTGAAGATTTGGATGAGGCATATATGTTACTGTCATCCCTCCCACCCAAATCTTATGCATCATCCCTCCCACGGTTTTGACTGTGGACTTAGCTCCAGACACACCCCTAATCTCCCGAGGTTTGGCAGCGCAAATGGCCTGTGCTGAAGAGGTGGACCTTTTGGAGCGGTTGTCCCTCCCTGAGCCAAAACATTCCTTGTATTCTTTGGTTAAGAGTCTCATTCAATTTCAGTTAAGGTTTTGGGTTCCTCCTCTTATTTGTGCTGAAGTGATTCAGTCTCAGCACAATCCTCCCGCTGTTGGACATCCTGGGAATAAAATTTGTCTCAACTTGATTAAGTTTACCTATAATTGGGCAGGCTTATCAAAAGATGTACCAGCATGGATTTCAGATTGTGTAACTTATGCACGTGCCAAGTCAGACCGTCCAGGAAAGAATGGTCTTATTCATCCTTTACAACAGGCAGAGGGTCCATGGATATTAAAGTCCATGGATTTCATCATTGAAATTCCCAGTTCCATTGGGTTCACAGTGGTGATAGTGTGTCAACTGCTTCACAAAATTTTCTCTTTTTATCCCTTGTTCCTACACTATCACTCCTGAGGAAACTGCTCATCTTTTTGTGCGCCATAAGTTCTAAATGTTTGGTCTTGCATAGGAGATTCTTAGTGACCATGGGCCCCAGTTCACGGCACGATTCTAAAATGAGTACTTGGCGATCTTGAATATTATGCCCCACCATTCCATTGCTTACCGCCCCCAAACTAATGGCCAAACTGAACGGATCAATTAAATCCTTCAGCAGTACCTGTGCTGCTACGCGGCTGTTGCTCAGGATACCTGGCTGATGAACTCCCCTTGCTCAGTTTTTATATAATAATGGAACGCATGCCTCCACTGGATTCTCCCTATATGAAGCGACCTTGGGGTAGAACCCCTCATTCTCAGTTGGCCCGTGCCTTCTCCCAGAGGTACCAGCTGCCACTGACCATGCCCAACATATTCAGAAAACGCAGTCCTTAGTTCAGGAGCATCTCACTAAGGCCATAAGCAACTATATAAAGTTTGCAGATCATAAGCGGCCTCCAGCTCACAAGATCAAGGTTGGTTCACATAATATGCTTGAAATGTGGCATTTGTGGATGCAGGTGCCCTCATGTAAATTCATTAGTAAACGCTCAGGTCCCCATTGGTGGAGGAGGCATTGGGTAATGACGCTTCCTAGTCAAAATTGCCATCTCACTAGAAGCAACACCCAGTCTTTCATGTGTCTCAGTTATCCACATTCAAGGGGGAAATACCCTTGGATCCTGAGCTAATTGTGATCCAGGATGTGGAGGAGGCTGAAGTGGAGGACATCTTGGCTTCTCATAAATTTCATCACTCAGTTCAATATCTCGCCACTTGGAAAATTTATTGGCTTATCAGAACAGTTAGGTCAGAGCTCATGATTGCACAAACTTCTCTAAGTTGATCAAGGCTTTCCATGCCTCCCATCCAGAAGCTCCTCGTCCTCCCCCAAAGATTGCAGCTTTTATGATGATCAAATTTCCTAAAGCCCACAAGAATGTGGCTCTCACACAATTCCCAGGTGGTGGCGCCCCCTTTGGCAAAATGGAAGGTAATGTAAGTCTAGGGGAGCTCCCCTCTGCCTAGATCAGGCAGTATTCCCATTTCCTACTAAAAAGGGTCCTATTTGATCAGCTGTCACTCTCGTCAATCAGGGTGATCTTACTCAAGTGATATATGAGCGTTGAAAAAATGCCATTTATTGGAATTTCGTGAGAACTTATGTTAAGCAGGTGCAACAAAGGCTACAAAAATATTAGTTCTGTGGCTCTAGCAAATAACGACTCAATTGCAATGAAGTTATTGGTTCCTTTGCTATAGTTGATTCCAATTGGAAATACAGAATCCTGTATGAAAAGAGACCAAAATTAGGATACTTAAGACAAAGTTGTGGTAGTTTATTAGTTAAAAATGAGGGGTAATATTAGGATTAGATTTAGTAGTTATGCGTGAGGATTTTTGAGGTGCACCTAAGGGAAGATCTTTCCTATTAGATGACTGATATTGCTGATTATTAAGGCCATACTTATGATGGCTAGATTTGATAATATTCTTATTTGATGAGTCCAATCCTCTTATATGATTTTCAGCCTCATCAGATATCTTAACATCATCCTTCAATGAAGGTTGATAACTCCAAAGGGTGGATTGTTGGCCCAACCTAGAATTGGATATCTCAAATGTAGATTTTACAATCTTATTAAACCAAGATATTGAATCTTGATCTGGAGTAAATTCAGTCATCGTAGATGAATCCCCAACAATGCCCCCTCAAGATCTTGCCTAGGGGGCACATACTTACGCAGAAATCTACTATGCACTCTATTGATAACAGTACCAGTATCAACAGAGGCAATGGAATATTCAATACCCTGATGATAAATAATACAATACATGGACCAGCCCATAAGGTGTCTAGTTTGTGAATCCTTCCTCCCAGCCTATGGTGATAGAAGAGTACTAAATCCTCGACTTGGTATTCTGGTAGCGTAGGTCTACTAGCGTTGGTTCTTGTTCTGTCCTTTAAGGTGGTAGCAGCAAGGGAACTTGAAGCTAAAGCTTGCAATTTATGATTTCATCAGCGTGTCTCCTCATAGCTAAATCAGTAGTTTGCGGGTAGCTTCCTCAAGTATAGGTTGTACACTTGAGGGGAGGATAGGATCCTGACCATATAAAGCTTTAAAGGAGACATTCCAATTATATGATGATAGCTAACTCTATAGGCTAACATCGCACTAGGCAAGTAGAGATTCCATCTACTAGGGTCATTGGAAGCCATATTTTGAAAAATGGCTACAAGTGTGCCATTTGCTCGTTCAACTGCACCATTAGTAGAAGGATTATATAGGGATGTGAATGACTGATAAGTACCCATTAACTTAGTAAGCTCGGATACCACCTGAGAAATGAAGTTGGTCCCATTATCTGATAACAGGACTTTTGGGCTACCATGCCTGGTGAAAACTTGCTTAAAAAGAAAGGACGCCGTAGCCTTTGCAGTGAATGTGGAAACTGAGATAGCTTCAATCCATTTAGTAAAATGGTCGATAGCTAACAGAATATATTGATGCCCATAAGTGGCAGTAGGGAGAGGACCCACCACATTAATACTTATAGTAGAGAAAGGTTCAGAAGGGCCCACAATTTTGTGTTGAAACATCAGATTTCCACCACGTTGTTGTTGGCACATAAGACAAGACTCCAACACATCGTGTACTAGATTCCAGCATGTTATCCCAATAACAATGAGTTTTCAACCACTGTAGGGTTTTAGCAACAGCTCCATGCCCTACGGTTTGGTGGGCCTCCATAATAGTATCAGTCCTCGCAGAGGGCCAAATAAAGGGCAACCATTTAGAGCCCAACTTTTTGTATAATGAACCTTCTTTGACCTGAGTATCTTTGGTTAAGGATTGTAACTTCGAGATAACATCCTTAGATTCCTGGTACCAGAGCTCAGGCCTACCAATCAAGTCATAGATGCGATCCTCTTCAGCAGAAAATAACGTTAGGATAGGCAATTGAGAAAGTCCATCAGCGTTTTGATGAATAGCGCCAGCACTGATGTTGAATAGTAAAGTCATAATTTTGGAGCTTTAGAGCCCATCTAGCTAAACGCCCATCTGGATCCTTCATTTGTTGCAACCACTTCAGGGAAGCGTGATCCGTGACTATAGTGAAATGCTTGCCATAGAGGTAAGGGCGGAAATGCTTGATGGCAGACAAGACAGCAAGGCATTCTCTCTCAGTAACACTATAATTGCATTCAGCCTTGAAAGGGTTTTACTATAATATGCGATGGGGTGATCAACTAAGTTAGTATCATGTTGAGCTAGAATTGCTCCAATAGCAATATCACTGGCATCAGTAAATAGTATAAAAGGTTTGGAAAAGTCAGGATGGGCTAAGATTGGGGCACTCATTAAAGCTTGGCACAACAGATCAAAAGCTTGCTGCTGCGATTCTTCCCATACAAAAGGAACTTCCTTGTGCAAAAGGTAAACTAAAGGCTCCGCAATTTCTGCAAAATGAGGGATGAATTGTCAGTAATAACCAACCATCCCTAAAAACACTTGAATATCACACAAGCTTTTAGGAACAGGCATGTCCAAAATAGCTTGTATCTTATTAGATAAGGGTAAAATCCCCTCACAATTAACTTTATGACCTAAGAATTCCATCTCAGTCTTAAAAAGAGCACACTTGGATGGTTTTAGCTTAAGTGAAGCGCGACACATCTGACCAAAAACTTCCTTTAAATGAGCCAAATGCTCATTAAAAGTGTGCGAGAAAACACAGTAACATCATCTAAATATACCAAAACACAAGAAAGTTTCAAATCTCTAAACAAGCCATCCATGGCTCGTTGAAAAGTGGCAGGGGCATTACAAAGCCCCTGTGGCATATGAGTGGGCTCAAATAACCCCTCACTAGAGATTAAAGCACATTTTTGACAATCTTCCAGAGCTAGGTCAATTTGCCAATAGCCACTCGCAAGGTCCATAGCTGAGAAGTATTGTGACCCAGACAATAATCTCAAAGAATCATCAATGCGAGGTAGAGGATAAGAATCCTTTTGTGTAACAGCATTGAGCCGACAATAGTCCATAACCACTCTATGGCCCCCATCTTTTTTTGAATGAGTAGTAAAGGAGAAGCCCATGGACTTTTAGAAGGCGTTAACAGCCCCGCATCAAGGAGTTGTTTCAATTCCAATGAGACCTGAGCCTCTTCCACTTTAGATTTATTATATGGTCAAGCTCAAATAGGGGGAGTATCACCAGTTTTCACCTGATGCTGCACATCTTTCATTAGTCCAAAATCTCCAGAACCTTGGGCAAATATATCCGCATATTCTTCAATCAGAGCCTCAGCTTCATGTTGTTGTTCTGGAGTGAGAGAATCCCCAAATTCGACATCAATTCTAGCAACAATAGGGGGATCTTCTAGCCCAAATTCACATAGATCTCCACATCCCAAAACGGATAAGATTTCACTCACAGGAGTAGGCCGCACATAGGCAATGGGGTTATTGCGATTCAATCGCATAGGTCAAGAAGTGAGATTAGCCAGTAGAATTGAAACAGTCCCATCATAGGCAGGATCAAGGATACCTGGGCAGGGTAAGGCCTCCAAATGAGAGGGATTTTGGTTACCAAAGATCTCTAACACATGATCAGTGGGTACAAATACTTGTACTCCAGTATCAACAATGATTTGAGCTTTTGGGGGAATGGTAATCGGAGAGTTAGAATATAAAGGCATGCCCTCAGAGGCACAAGCTGATGGAGGTGGAAGTATAGTTTGTGGTCCCAAGATTCGGTATTCTAAACAAGAGATAGAAGTGGGGTGTTCCAACAAGCAAACACGTCGTTTGAGTTTGCCTTTGCTATTGGGGACATCCTGTAGAATTAAAGGTACTCAGTACCCAATTAAAGAAAGGTAACTATCTTTAAGGCTGATTATCACATCAAAATCTATGAGAAACTTAGTTCCCAAGAGCAAGTCATAGCAGTTGTTATCCAATACTACTGCAGGGGCTGACACAACCAATTTTCCAAAGCACATTGGAAGAGAGGAGTAAGCTCCTATAGACTTGGTGTAGGAAGGACCAGCCATTCCGTAGTCTTGGGAATGGTTCAAGTCCGGCGCCAATTTGATCTTTTTCATAAGCCTGGACAAGATTACATTGATGGGCGATCCTGTATCAATAATAGCCAAAACTTTCACCTTATGCATGATGACTTCCACCTGGGTTACATCAGAGCCAAAGTTTGGGATTGAAAACACCGAGGGATTTATTGATTGAAATGAATTAGAAGAAGAACAAGCAGAAGCGTAAGTAGAAATGGTATCTTTGTTGGCTAATTCATCAGGAACATCAAGCTCACCAGGAGCGGAGATCACATAACAATCAGTAGTTGAGATAAAAGATTTTAGATAGAGGCACAGGAGGTAGGTCAGCACAGGGAGCCTAATGCCCTATGCTGACTCCTCTTTTTTTGACTCCTCCGCTTGCTTTTTCCAACATTGAGATGCCACATGACTCACAAAACCACATTATGAGCTTGGCTCCTTCTTTGGTTTATACTTGGGCTTAGGTGGCATTGCATGGATATAAGAATGTGGGTTATTTGCGGAGGTCAGGTATACCACACCATTGGGAATCTGCATGAGCACTTCCTTGATGTTGATAATATATTGTAAATTTCTCTTAAAGGTTTCAAATACAGTAGTAACTGAGTGCGAGAAGTGAACACACTCATTACAGTGGATATAGCATCATCTACTGCAATCCAATTGCAAGTGGCTTGTGTTTGGGCTTTATAACAGAATCTTTTAGCGAAATCTTGGATGGTTCTCCACGTTTGATTTGAATACTCATAAAGGCTTGCTTTTGTTTTGAGAGGATTTGATCAATCCTGAATTCCTTAATAAGGGCGGTCTTCACTTGAGCCCATGTATTGCAAACTTTCAGGTGGGGTACCATGATTTCTTGTGCAAACTGGCTTAGGCAAGAGGTAATATGCCAGACCTTCTGTTGATTGTATGCCCCATACATAGCACTCTCATAGACAAAGAGGAACGAATGGATGCTACCTTCGCCTGGCGCAAACTTGTCCTTAAAGGTAGGTTTAAAGGTAGTGGGGTCGTTGCTCAAAAAATTACACCCAATAACAATACTGGCTCAGCCTCGAAGGTTCTGATTCAGAGATATGAACTTGAGAGAAATTTGGTCAACTTGTTGCCTTAGATGAATGTGGTCCTCTTGTAAATTATGAACACATTGAGCAAGATGATCATTCGCAGGTTGTAAATTCAAGTTTGAAATTGCAGTGATCATTTTCAGCCTGCTTGTTTTCAAATAGTCCGCTTTGAGCAGATAACTGTTCATTGGAAGCATTTAACCTTGCAAACTGGGTTTCTTGTGTAGTTTGATTAGCATCGCATAGCAATGGGCATTATCTACGCCATCCAATACTTTGGTTAATGAGTAATTGTGGTCAGTTAGGATGTCATCTATGGATAAGAAACACCTTGAGCGATAGCTTAGATTTGTGTTTCTAATGCTTGTACTCATGATACTAGGAGCGTTGAAGGTTCAGAATCAGACATTGGAAGCGAGGAGCCAGGGGGTCCGGGAGGTCCCAGGGGTCCTTGCAACCAATCTCTACCTGTTGGTCCCAGCGGGCCTTGTTGACCCACTGGACCAGGGCCATGTTCACCAGGAGGTCCCAGGGTTACTGATGGGGAGCTAGTTGGTCCTGGTGGTCCAGGAGGACGAACAGGGCCAGGTTCACCTTCTCTGATATTACCCACTACTTGGACAATATGTTGGGTTAGCCTGTTAAGCTCCCCCAAGCTCTTCTAATGTTCAGCCCGCAGCTGATCCAGCTGTCTCTTAATCTCATCCTCCAGGGAGGTAATACGGTGGTGAATAGGGTAGTGGCATCACTAACTTGCTGAGATACTTATTGGCTGATATATCCCGTAACTCCATTTATCAATTCTCACTAACTGGTCATGAATATCATTGATTTCTCTTCTATTATTAAGAATGGCCTCCCAATTATCCCTTCCAAAGTTGGATGCCATTTAATAAAATGCAGATTGTTGAGAGTGAAATTGTTGCGCTAGAGTCAACTGGCGCTAGATTTTTAGATGATGCAACCCCAAAATCTGGAGTACAGGGTGAATAGCAGGATGTACATAATGCCAGAGATACTGCTTATATCTAGCCAAACCAGCTTCAGTAGGCTGTAACACCACTTGGTTATATAAGTTCATCATTTTTTCAGCAACTTTAGATGCTTGGGCACGATTAGGGTGAGCACCAAGCTGAATAGCCCACCTTATCAAGCTTTTAATGGTTTCTTCAAGATCTGCGGCTTGAATCTGATAACTAGATTTTCCAGGGCCCTCAATGATCAAGTCAATTATAGCTTGAAATTGTAGATTAATGGTAGTAACGGAAGGCATCAATTGCCTCCTGGAGTGTACCCATTGTTGATACTCTTTGATTCCTCAGAAGAGGGGCTTTCTTCGCTAGACATATCCATGGTTGTAAAAGTATTTTTTTCACCAGTAGCCTTGGAAGCAGATCTGGTAGGGAGCACCAGTATTGGAATTTCTTGATAAATTTCAATAAGCAGGTGCGACAGAGGCTAAAAAATTATTAGTTTCGTGGCTCTAGCAAATATTGACTCGATTGCAATGAGGTTATTAGTTCCTTTGCTATAGTTGATTCCAGTCAGAAATACAGAATCCTGTATGAAAAGAGATCAAATTAAGGCTAATTAAGACAAAATTGTGATAGTTTATTAGTTAAAAATAAGGGATATTTATAGGAGTAGATATAGTAGGTATGTGTGAGGATTTTTAAGGTGCATCTAAGGGAAGATCTTTCATATTAGATGACTGATACTGCTGATTATTAAGGCCATTCTTATGATGGCTAGATTTGATAATATTATTGTTTAGTGAGTCCAATCCTCTTATATGATTTTCGGCCTCATAAGATATCTTAATATCATCCTTCAAAGAAGGTTGATATCTCCAAAGGATGGATCGTTGGTCCAACCTAGAATTGGATATCTCCAATGTAAATTTTAAAATCTTATTAGACTGAGATATTGAATATCAATCTGGAGTAAATTTGGTCATTGTAGATGAATCCCTAACACCATCCATCTGAAGATTCTCTCTTCAGTTCCCACATTTTCTTCTGCTGAATCAGTATGGAAAATTGAAGAAATTTGTGCTAAAATATCCAGAAAATCTACACCCATGGCAACGAGGCCCAATGGGCATGCACATCCAGGTAATGGAGTATTGGGGGTTGAATCCTCAGTAACACTTGCCATTTGCATCAAGCCACAGAGAAATGATGCTGTTGGTTCAAACGCATCTTCAAAACCTTCAGAAACAACGCCTGATGGTCTTGATCTATTAAAATGAGAATGACTAATGTTGGATCTGAGGCGAAAATTTGACAATGGCATTGGGCCATCATTGAAAGTTGTCTCCAGCTCTGAACCCTCCCCTCTCATATTAGGATTATCATTCAATGAATCCCTATTGGCCAAATGGACACCAAAGCAACTGGGTGTGGGTGGGTTGAGTATCCCAAACCTGTTCCAGACATCTTGGTACCGACCCTATGTGGGGTGGCCCTGGGATGTTCCTGTTGCCCATCAGGCGAGATGCTGTTGTGTTAACTGTCAAAAAATGGAAAAGCCAAAATTTTGGCATCCAAGGCCAAATTAGCAACTCAGCCCACCACTGACTCTTTTGATGTCATTTCCCATTAGGTTTAATTCTATTTCCCCCTTTCTCAAAGTTCACCAGTTTAGGTCAAAATTTGAGGTTTTAATACCGTGCTTTGATAAGTTATCTCCCAAATTTAACACTTATTTAATCAGTCATAATACACTGAGGAAATTGTCAGTTAATTTTCTCTTTTAACTTTTCCAATAATTCCTAAATTCCAAACCCAACCTTATCATTAATTTTAAATCACCCTTTTTGATCCAAATATTTCAACATCTCATGAGCCTGGGCCATGTTTGCCTGGTTTTTCGCTAGGTTTCTATACACTAGTATGGCCCTTGGGCACCATTTGGCAAAATTCGTTCCTGTTCTAATAATATTCGCTCAAGCAGCATTGCCTCTGGACTTTGGGCAAGTCATTGGGTGCTTCAGTACTAGGGCTGGCAGCCTGTCTAAACATAAATTGTCACTGTCATGACAATATATCAGCTATTTGAACATGAATTCAGGGCTCATGTTCTTTATTGGCTTATCACACATTCATTTGACTATAATTAGAAATCATAATGGACACTCCAAATAGAATCATAGATTTTATAATATAGCATCTTCTAGTACTCTTGGCAGGAGAGTAAGTTGTCTGGGTTTAAAATATTATAAGTAGCATTTAATCTCTACTGAGAAGCACTATCTGAGTTTATTGTATACATATAATAATCAGTTATCCTTGATGTTTCGTCATCCAATTTCTGACAGATAGGTCCAGTAGACTTATATTTCACATATTCTAGTTGAAAATATGGGATTCTTATAACATGAGAACACTTATGGTTCTAAGCTCACGTCTAGTGACATGATTGTATGTGTTAACAAAGTTAAAAGTCAGCTTCATCCTTAAAAAGCATTTAAGGATAAATAATCTCAAGCAACATAAATAACCATTGTAAATATGGGTATAAACTACCATTGTTTATTCTTAAAATTAAGCTTAAGCCATAATTTGGAGTAAATTAACTATTATAGTCCTATGCCCTTGATAAGATATCAGGTTTTATCAATTGGCTCATTAGAAAGCTTTCAAATTACGCTTTGAACATTATATTAAAAAAAGTAAAATTAACATTTGTAAAAATATTACCGCTTAAGGATGTATAACAATGATGTCCTATTAGGACTAAAAGGTTTCACTATTTAGTAATAATGATGGTCAGATAAAAGTGGCCGCTAAAAATACTGACACCATAGTACTTCATTTGAGTTGGTATGACCTATTGGTCAAGATATTGGTTTTCAAGTTTCTAAAATCACTTGTAACCTCCTAGGATCCTATAGCTGTTGTTTTAACAAGGAAGCCTTGTTGGTTAGATGATATTTTTTTATAAAAGATATTATCACATAAAAAATGCCACTTTCTATTTCCATGTTGTGTTGGTAAGTCTTATTAGTTGACAATTTTGACATATGTGAAATCACCTTGGTCTACTTGCAGTTTTGGGTTTAATCTTAAAATCTTTCTGAAGTTGGTTCCACATTCTACTCTAGAAATTTTTTCTTCTGCCATCTGACCCTATTTGTAAGGCTTTTCAAAAAAGGCAATTAACTAAGTGGTTCCTATTACTATTTCATATGAAAAACCTACTCTTATCCCCACATTGCTTGGCTAGTTGCATGAGAAGATTAGGCTCTTGTGTAGAGAGATCCTTCAACTACGTGCTAAAATGACAAAAATTACTATAGACAATCTCTCCTCCACCACTGCTTATTTCCCAAATGTTGCTCCCAATTTTCAAAAACCAGATCACAAAAGTTCCAAATTTCTTTTATTATACTGTTTATGACATAAATTATCCATCTTGTTGTAATTTCTGCACATTAAAGTCCAATCCTGCCCCTTCACTTTCACTATCTATATTAATTTCATTTTTAAGTTAATGATGTTTGCAAATCAAATGCTGGTTTTTGGGTGGAGCGCGTCTCAATTTGGAAAAATTTTAAAAAAAGTTTTAAAAATAAATTTTGGTTTCTGCAAATATTGCTTGCCCATCATCTCACCCTACCCCTTTTCTTTCAAACTTTTACAATTCTAACTCTTTCACCTTAAGTGCAAACTAAAAAGAAGCTGCAACCTGAGAGAAGGATGCAGCGCTCAAGAAAAGCAAGGTAATTCTTTAATCACAGTCCCTTTATCTAGACCAGTGCTCTCATAAGTAAAAAAGGCCTAATTTGGTTAAATATTCTACCGTTTTTTATAAGATTTTTATCATGGCAATTGGTTTAGTTTTCATCTCATTTATAGTCATATGGTGCATCTTACCGCTCATTGCAGCCAACATTTTTCCTGCTAATATGGATAACTTCTTGCCATCTGGATTTCTTTGGGGCCTTCATATCAATAATTTCTTGGACACTTGAGTTTTCCTTGGAACTGAAAGTTTGTGACATGAGTTAACTTGATATCCCCTGGTTTAATACTGTTACATATATCACCTCTTTGTTCCTGATTTACAATACTTAGTATAATATTCAATGTATATTTTTATTTCATGTTATTTTTTCATGCTTTGCTGTAAATTAGGACCAGAATCCTCCGCTTGTATCTTGACTTAAGTCATCTCAAATTTCGAAAATCTTATTTTAAAATTGGTCAGGGACATATGTTCCATTTTGTGGCAGCTCAAGAAGCTGTCCTTGCAATATATAAATAGCCGCTCTTCAAATTTGGCATATATTATGTGGTGGGCATTTTGTTCCTTTGTAGTTTTAATTTTGCAATTGAATGCTATAAGAAAACGTTTATTTCAAAATTCAACATCTCAAGAATTATCTTATTTAAAATCATTTCTTGTTTATAACATTGGTCTCACCTAGAGCTCAGGCCCCAAGCTAATAGTATATTAGTAATAAGAATGTTTTATTGGCATTGAGGCACCCCAGTCAAGCTGCTTCATTTTTTAGAACAGCCCTTTACTTGGTGGCATCCAAATTCTCATTTGATTCTGGACATGCATCGGATGAAACTTTATCAGGCTTGTTATTTTTTACGTTACATTCCTTCATCATATATTTTTTGGTATCAAAACATGTTGGAGACTTGTCCAGAATTTATGAATTCCTCAGATGAGCTTTAAAAGCTAATTGGTTCTGAAAACCCATGTTTGGTTCTGGAAACCATTTTATGCGTTTGACTAATTTTATTTAATCCATTTTTAATTATAGGAAAGGGTTATTTTTCACCTTTTTTCCCATAACTTACAAACTTTTCCCACTACCGCTTCATCATGAATTAAATTGCCTTTCTCTATTTGCTTTTAAACCCCATATCAATCCCTATTTCTGTTTGCATAGTACCTGCCTCTTTGGCCTTACATAAAAACCTTCCAAGTCATCCAGTGGTGTTGGCTATTAGCTATCTGACTCAGAAGGTTTGTATGTACACACTAACCCTAAAACCCACAATACAAAGAGTTGAGCATGGTTTTTACGTTGTATGGATGGCTCTAAAACTAGCTTACAATATGTATGATCTTTTTTCAGAGATCCAGGACTGGAGAGAGCCTGTGTTGCTGTCTAGAAAATGCCCTCTTTGTAGCATTCACAGCTGACATTGTAGGTGAGGTGATGTGTGAAAATCTTATAGGTAGTTTGCCTACCTTTTTAGAACATGCTAATCCAACAATGGGTCTTTTCATACCGGATTCCTAGCTGATAGCCCCTTCTGCGAGCTTGCAGGAGGTCAGTCTTGCTTACAGATTTTTTTCCTATGATTACTTATTCCATGGTAGAGCGGACTGAATTGTTTGTTAAAAACATATCAGCTCCATCCCTATAGAATATATCATTCCTAAAATGATTCTCAATTTTGTGTTTTGTGAGCGACATGAAGCTGTATATCCCACATATTCTCTTACTCAAAATGTAAAAACCTAAAGTACATGTTCTGGAGGATATAATTGCACTTACTATAGCTCAAACACTTTTCCAAGACAGAAAAGAGCTTTCTTCCAACTTTCTAATGTCTGTTAATATTTTTCCTATATATGAGAGTGATATACCCATTAAATATAGACACTTGAGCTTCTAGTAATCTTTTATAGTTTAGAGTTTTAGAACGGTTATGTTAGAATATTCTTCAGGTAAAATAATGAAGGGAAGTGCGTTCCAATCTGTACTATGATCTTAGATATTCTTGTGCGTGTGTAGAAAAGTGATCTTGAGTTGATATAGTAGTTTGGAGCTTTCAGACAGATGGTATATACTCTCAACTTGGTAGTAAACTGGTGTCGCCAGTATGGTGTAGACAGATCTTGTATCCAACTGTTAAAATATCACCATTCAGAAGGTTTACAATTATTCAGTTACAGATATTTCTAGGAAGCGACATCTTTGTCTACTTCCAGATGATGACAGAACATATAAAAGCTTGCTTACTTATAGTATAAACATGTCAGGTATACTTATTCTTCTTTGGGATTACTGGATTGTGTATCTACCTGTGGGGTAGTATTTAATGCCTCTAGAGCTATCCAGCAATTTAAAAGGCTCTGTTTTGAATGTGTCTTTAGGATAATCATTGATTAGGTTTAAAATCTTTATTTATATACCCACTCACACTAAAATAAAAAATGAGTTTTAGTCTTTGAGTAAGGACTCAGAGGCAAAGGGCTATATTTATAAAACATTTACACTCTGCTCTCCTTATTTTTGTTAAAAAGTCATATGGAACCCTGAAACCTTAAATTAATATGTAAACTTAAATTATTTGACCATTGACCCATATTTTATACCTTTTAAGCCATAAAACACATCTTGTGAAAAAGCAAAAATCTTCTCAAAGCTTTACTTCCTTATTTCATTTAATCAGATTTAACAAATGATGGGAAGGTTTGGTTAATAAAGTTTTACACCCGCCTTGTTATAGTTTAGGGTATTGTCTATTGATATATACTTGTGCCAAAACTGTTTCTTTGCACTATTAATGCAGCGCTGGGTGTCCTTTTGGAGATTTGTGCCATTGCACACTATGATAACATCCTGATTTTATCCACAGATGAGGCCACTCTTACCACTTACCTCCAGAAGTACATGAGACGTCTCATAGCATATTTCACCCTAAATCCAATCAAATGTGAATTTTCAAAATCAAGTCACTTTTTTAAAATTATCATATTGATGGGTACATATATCTTTTTTAGATAAGCTCTAAGAAAAAAATGAGGAGAACACCATCTCCACAAATAACAAAGAATCAATAAGAATTTTAAGCATGTAATTTTTAATATACGTTCACTTCTAGTATATCAAAAGTAGCAGTCATCTAATAAAAACTAGAGAAAGAAAACAATTTAGTCATCCTAACTCTAAATCTTCTTTATAATAGATTAAGTGTGTTTCTTTTCAGATTTTAAGCTTATCATGTCAACCCAATCAACCTCTGTAGTTGCTTGCAATGCCTCAGATTATGCA
The DNA here is from genome assembly GCA_022478985.1 of Massospora cicadina. Classification (NCBI taxonomy): domain Eukaryota; kingdom Fungi; phylum Entomophthoromycota; class Entomophthoromycetes; order Entomophthorales; family Entomophthoraceae; genus Massospora; species Massospora cicadina. The sequence continues at coordinate 78,847 of JAKSZP010013331.1, read as the reverse complement.
ATTGGTGCTGTACTACTCCAAGTAGCCTATGGTTGAGCAACCAGTAGCATATATCTATCATAAAATGTCTCTGGTGAAGTTCAAATACTTTATACCAACAAGTAGATATAGAAAGATGTAGAGGCAATTTTTCTCTGTGTATTTGCCTTCATAATTCCATCATCCATTTATTATTAGAAAATTAGTAATCCCTTCTAATAACTGTTCCTCAAAATGCTAACTCTACATTAATAATATTGCATGAAATTTTAGCCAAGTATTTCCTTAATTACTTTTTTGTAAATGGGAAGAGAACTTTATCCAATGTACTGAGTCATAATTTAGCCTTACAGAACTAGAAAAAAGTGATAGAATCCTACACTAAATGTTCCATTGATCCAACCTGAGCTTCATATGAGGATAAACATAACTGTAAGAAAAGGTCCTGGCTATAGCTACCATGTTCACTAAGGAGTATGTCTCCTATACTATAGAGTGATTTGGGCACAGCCAATATCATCTGAGAAGTTACAAATACTACAGGGTTGCACTGAAACCAAGGATATACTTCTTGTGAAGCTATCTCTTATAATTATCTTAATTCACGATCAAGATGTTATTAGTGCCATATAATTCACTGCTTTTGAGATTATTGTTGCGCATCATGACTTGCCTTCTTATGGACACTTAGAAAAACCCTTAGAGTTCTTTTGACACCTATAGTGTTACAGTGGTAACCAGTAAAAGTATCCAAATAAGCTGAGTAAATAGGTGCGGCGAGTTTGGAATGGATTCACAGGTTAATCTGAACACAATCAATAAGGTACTATGTTAAGACTTTGACCTTTGTAGCCACAAAAAACCTAATAGATCATAAAATGGTTATTGCTAATTAAAATAAAAGCACATCATAGTATTGTATAATGACAGTATCTATGAGGCAAATGGCAGTTAATCTTGGTTATTGTAGGATACTAAGCTATAGTAATAACAATATCCCATTAAGCTAACAATCACTCCTAGGTATACTATCTAACTCCCAGAGATCTTATTAGTGCATATTATTGCTAACTAAACAACACTTGAGAATTGCAAGATAGTTTCATAATATTCATATAAGTCAGGGAAATGAATCCTTAGGCCTCTGATCATTTACAACTTAAGCTCTCAATCAATTACTAACAATATAGGGCCAAAATGGCTGAGAATAGTAAAAACTTATTACGCTTTTTTAGAGATGCTGAGGTGAGAGATTAATATTAAAGATAACTCAAGCAATATGGTTGTGCACAATTGCTGATCCGTGATTAATCAATGTACAATAGTGAGTAGGGGTTTGTGCCGCCAGAATGTCAAGGGGTTAATTGTACAATGATACTAATATTGCGGTGATGATCATCAATGCAACATATAGTAACTATAGATTGATGTTGGTGTAGTGGCCAGGTCAATCAAACCTCAATATTATATTAAGTAAACATAAAAACTAATTAGATAAACTAGTTCCTATAGTTGTTCAGACTAACTAGCAGTATTTCTCCCCACTTGACCAAACATTAAGGAACAAAGATGAGTGAGGGGTAGACTAGATATAATGAAAAGCTGCGTCCATAAGGCTAGAGCTTTTCTGGCTCTTTTTTAGCAAATTTTTTATGCACCAGATTGAAACGGTAGCCTCTAATAGGATCTTTCAAGGTGGAGGCGTCAATGTCTGTTTTCTGATGATTTAAAATGTTCTTTTCATAATTGCTCTGATATGCAGTTCATTAAAACCAAGCTTATCATAATATATAGTACTAGTTCCTATTTCAAGGGTAGTTAAGTTCTTGTGATACTCATAATTATACTTCTAAGAAATAATTTTCTGATGTAGAAAGTTTTAGCATGCTTAACTTTGTAGCTAAATTTAATTTCTGCATTTTTTGTCAAGATATCTATTAGAGCTCTTGTTCTATTCATTAACACATGAATATAAATTGAGGGGCAACTTGGAATGCTTCACGTGTAACAACAGGAATGGGTAGTGCCCGTCACAGAGTTATAGGCGATACTATATGAAAAAATGGCGGAGGGTAAGAAAAGGTTCCAGCTGGACGCCTTACCAGAAAGAAATTTCTGTAGGATGCCAAAAATGTATTGTTTACCAATACACAGTACCATTAGGCTCAGGTTGATATGTTGTAGATAATACACTAAAACCCATCAAGCCAGTAAGTTTAGGAATTATAAAAAGGTAAATTTAGTCTTATATAGTTAAGTTAAATTTGACATCCATTAATTATATCATTTTTTAGAAATAACTTAGCCATTTTCATAGTGTACAACTCCTTGACCTCTTTGCCACCCACTTATTTAATAAGGTGATTTATGGCCACAATTGTATATTTAAAACTCCCACAACTGTTAATGAATGGGCTCACAATGTCAATAAGGATGGTGTACCAAACGAAATTGGGTTTACATCTTTTTAGGAGGTAGCTTCCAGTAAGGGTCTTTGGATTGACATTCCTTGCAACAGTTAAGAGTCTTAAGGATATTGAAATACACTAATTTCCAATAGTAATGTGGTTTTAATTGTTTAACTCTTTTCTTATATTGCCATGCTCCGTTGCCTTATGGGCCTCGATAATCAAGCCAGCCACTTAGTGTCCTGGGAACAAAAAGCGTTGTTCAATGATCTTGTAACTTAGCCCATTCTTAATAAGACTATTCTGACTCAGTATACCATAATTTGCGTTAAACATTCTTGGGCTCATTATCATACTGCTTAGTTAACAATTTAAATAAATTATTGAACAGATCAGTTGATAAAGCCATGGTGGGCAATTGAGAGATACATTCAGCGTTTTAGTGCTTAACGCTGGGCCAGTGCTGTGTTTTAAAGCCATAGGCATGTAGTTTTAAAAGACCATTGGGTTAGACTCACTTATGACTCATTACTATTTTGTAACCAGCAAAGTGAGGTGTCATTTCTGTGAAGTGAACTCTGACGACATATACTTTTAAATTGTTTACATTTGTAAAGGAAACCAAGCATTTCTTATCCATTTCTTGTACTTTTATTAATTCATGTCCAATCTTTGGCTATAGTAAGCCAATAGGTGCTCAAAAATTCAACGTCAACTTGTGATAAGACTGCCTCTACAGAGGTATATATGCGTCCATTTAAATAATAATATTTTTCTATAAAAGTAGGATACATGAGTTTATCTTTTGTGAGACAAAGCCTCAACATGTCAAATGCCAACTGAAAGTTCATGGTATCTCAAGATTGTACGCCGTTTCCTAAGGAGGTGAAGTAATAGTTCAACTATTTTGCTAAAGTTCTCAATAAAAAACGGTATTAGCATATTATTCCAAAGAACACTTGAATGTCAATCTTGCTACTTAGCCGCGTTCTTCGTATAATAGCTTTAAATTTTTCCAGCTGAGGCCATAATTCATGCTTGTCAACGGAAACATCAGACATTCAAGTTTTTTATTGAATATGTTGCAATTGCTTGGTTTTAACTTGATACTAGCCTCGGCAAGATAGCGTAGGAATTTCTCCAAATGATATAGGAACTTTAGTAAACGGTATGAAGAAAACGTCTATAAGATCCAGATATACTAAACACATGATATCTACAAGTTACCTAAAATATTGCCCATGACCCGCTGAAAAGTTGCAGGGCGTTGCTTAGCCCCTGTGGCATTTACATGGGTTGGTATAAGCCTTGGGCCATAATCATGGCTTACTTCTTCTACTCACCTTTTAGCATTTAATGTTTTTAATAATCAAAATTTAAATTCATGGCTGAAAAGTATTGCGCACCGCCTGAGTGGTCTAGTACATCATCATTGCATGTTGATGGATAGGAATTTGCTTTGATGACGCTGTTCAACTTTATATAATCTATTGACTCGTAACTAAACTGCACTTCTTTTTTATAATCAACATCAGGGAGGCTCAAGGATTCTTGAAAGTTTTAACATCTCCTGTTACACGATCTAATCGATTATTACTCGCAACTTCATTTTGCCGCCTTTATGTTTCTAATAGTACTAGGCAGATAGGCGGATTATTACCATTTTTATATGGTGTAGCGCGTCTTTTACACACTCTAAATAAAAGTCATTTTAAGCAATATGACTTTTACTTCTCAAGCATGGACAATGCTTGTCTTTTTTTCTATATAAATTCAGAAGGCGTTTTTTATCACTAGGTAAAACACAGATTTGCATTCTTTGCTGAAAAGCTTAAGTTTGTCCAGATTACAAAAATCATAAATTCTCACCTCATTAACTGGTAATATAGGAGTAAAAAATTTTGAAGTTTCTTGTTCTTATAGGGTTAGAATATATAATAGCTAAAAGACCTGGATTTCGCCATGGTTAGTAAGTATAAACCCAGATATGGCAACAGGTTTTAGGTTAAATTAGCATAGTGATGCAAATAACTCGCCATATAATCCTTAGAGATCTTTTAACTTTTTTGTTCACTATATGATTTTAAGTACTGCTGGTATAGTTTGACTTTTTACCACTTAGCAGAATGCCCTTGGTTTTCCATAATCTGGTCAGACAATTGCCTGGTACAGTCATAATGTCATGGCTTAATAATGATATCATAATTGGGACCAATGTTAAGGACAAAGCAGCATGTCAGGAGGCCAAAAAGGTGAAGTTGTCAGGCCTCTTTGACCTCAAAAATATCATAGGTCAACGCTGGGTTAAAGAAAAGTATGCACAGGTTGGTCCTATGAATGCAAGAGAAGTTTGGCCCTGTATGACAGCAGGAGTGTTAAAACGAACTAGCTTTGCAATGGATAAAAATGGTTCGCTTCAGTTTTTAGGTGAATGGGGTCTCAAAACGCATTTGGTTTTCAAAATTTCCAGCTCAGTTCAACCACTCCTACAATCAATTGCCCAAGTTTGGTCGATTACCAAGTACAGTTATTGACCAATGGAAGTGTACACCTATTGGTACACTTTGGCTTAGACCCAATTCCTTCAATTGATTATTTTCCTAAAATACATTAAATTCCTCCTGTTGAGGCCAATCTCTCCTGTTGTTCAACTTCCTATATAATAAACCCTTTTGCTAAAACACCATTTTTTTTATTTTTGTTATCTTGGACGATCCTGTGTGCAGACTTTTCCAAGGAGGTCTTGCACACCATTAACCATTTAATTTTAAATAAATTAATTTTACTACCCATGCACCGTTGGGCTGCTCCAGTTCCCTCCAGCCTTGGGCGCCCATACACTCCCACTTCAAGCATCACGTTGCTCCCTATTGGTTATTCCCTCACATGATAACCCTTTTCAAACTAAGTTATTCTAGCTCAAGAACTCTCTTCTGGGCTCTAGTAACTTTAGTACTAACGACTAGTTCCCTGGCGTTGGTCCTGTGTACCATGAACTATTACGTTGATAAGAGGAGAGTTATAGACAATTTTTAACATTAGTCAACCAACCTTTAGTTTTTCATGCATGAACTTTTTCCATGTGGGACTTTCACAAAGTGCACTCAGTGTTCTCGAGAGGATGGCCATGGCCACGTTGGGGAACACCCCTGTTTTTGCATAATGCTGGGCTTTAGAGCATTATGTAGTTATTCTTGCTTTAACTGACCAGAAAGTACTCACCCTTATTGCCCATACCTGGTGGTTATGGACGCTTTGCAATCTGCAAATCATGATTCCCCACTTTCTGCCAAATTTAATAAAATTGACACTGAAGAGTCTTTTTTTCACAGCACTGTGTTTGAATGGTGCAGGTGGGTCACCGCAGAAGGACCTGGTGGTGTTGTCCTTAGATAGTGTCATGCAACTCATCATTAAAATGAGCATAGGGTCATTATCAACCCAAAATGCATTTTATAACGATTATACCCCATATACTACCAAGCTAAATCTTCTCTTACAGCTTTGACAAAAATCCATTCCAGTATATGGAATTAAGCCTAATATCCCCTCTTGTCCCCTACCATGATCCGCAGAACTCAGGAGGTGAAAAAGAAACTACTTATAAGATATAAGGATGTTTATGCAACTGCAAAAGATATTATGGGATATGGCCTCAGTAGTAAGAGTGGCTAATTATCCCTCTCCATTCTATGATTCAAAAACGCACCCTGGGGGCATGGTAGACCATGATGAAGCGTTTGATGGTGGTGAAGTGTTGGCGTTTTCTGCTTTAAATAAAGATCATTTTAATTATTTTCTACTATCTGCTACCCTTTAATCCCCTCAGGGGAAAATCAGCGCTAATATTTTAGTGGATACTGGAGCCTCTGAGAATTTTTGGATTAAGCCCTTGCTGAATACCTTGAGCTGCGTTAAATGCTATGTGGTATGGTTAGAAAAGGATTCTCAAGGTATTCCCACGCTGGGTTGGGACCATCTAGTACTAAAAAAAAAAAAAAAGGTATTCCCACGCTGGGAATTTTGGGGTTAGTGGTCTATCTTTTTGGTAAATTCCATTTGTCCAATCGCTTCCAAGCAATCAAAAACTTCTTGTATCCCATAATTTTTGGCGTAGAGTGGTGGCGAAAGTTTGACATCAGAACCAACTTGAAAGAAAATACCCTATCCTTATCCTTGAAGAATGGTCACAAGTTGGTGGTTCCTTTGGATGAATCCAACGTTCAGGGTAATTTGCCTCAATGGCCCAATATTTACCCTCTCAGTATAGCCCCGTTGCTGAAGCCCTCTGTGGAGGTTCCCCTACCTTCCTGTTTGGAGGGGTTGGAATCTTCATTTGATGTGGCTTCAGCTAACGTACTACCAGACCACTCAGAGTTTGATTGTGAATTTAAGCTCACTGTGGATCTGGTGCGTATATCTTTCACCGTTTACCAATTGACTCTCTGGGAGGAAGAGGCTTTAGATGTGTGGGTTAAGGAGCAATTAGCCAAAGGTGCAATTTTTCAGCGTACCTCCCCTGTATGCTCCCCACTTCTCTTTGTGGAGAAGGCCGATGGAGCTTTATGCCCTTGCTTAGATTTATGGGAACCTAAACAAAGTTACTGTACCAGACCTCCATCCCATCTCATTGGATTCTCAGATTGCGTGCTATGTAGAAAAGTCTAAAGTCTTCTCCAAACTGGATTGCCTTAATGCGTTCAATCAGATCCAGATAATAGGGACAGTAGTGGTTAACTGCATTCTGTACCAGAAAAGGGATTTTCCAGTTTTGGGTCATGCCCTTTGGGCTTAAGAATGCCCCTGCTATCTTTCAACGCCGCATTGATGCAGCTTTGGGGACCTGCTGGTGGTATGCGCGGTTGCCTACATGGATGATATTATGGTGTTTTCCCCTGATCATGAGTTCCATGCAGTACACCTTTGGCATGTGGTAGAGAGATTAAAGGCAGCACGCCTTATGCTGATGATCAGCAAATATGAATTTTTCAGGTCCCATTCACTTTTCTGGGCAACGTCATGTTTGACCAAGGACATATAACTCCAGACAAGGAGAAGGCAATTCGTGAGTGGCCCACCCCCACTTAGTAAAGAAATTGAGGAGTTTTTTGGGGACGTGTACGTTCCTCAAGAAGTTCATGCCTAATCTTTCTGAGGTTGAAGCGCCCTTGTATAAGGCCAGTGGTACAAAAGTTCCTCAGTGGTAACCACGTTTTTGGGGGATGCTTTCCAAGAAGTAAAGTGCACCCTATTGTCCACGTCCATCCTTCCCCATGTAGATCATTCAAAAGAGATCATTGTGTCTACTGATGCCTCCAACTTTGACATAGCGGCTGCTTTGTTATAAGTAGACAAAGATGGTATAGAGCATCTGGTGAGATATTTTTCTAGGAAGAAGTCATTGCCTGAGTTAAACTACGCTGTTTATGACAAAGAGTTACTAGAAGTGGTGGAGGCGCTAATTTTTTTGGCGTCATCACCTGCATGGCTCATCCCAACATTTCCATATATGTACAGATCATCGTGTCATAATTTACTCCGCACTCCTCATCTCCTAACTCCACGGCAGACCCATTGGCATGAGACCCTTGCCCAATTTGCATTTTCTTATGAGTTCACCAAGGGCAAGGAGAATGGGTTAGCAGATTCTTTGAGCCGCAATTTTGCATTAGCTCCTGATCCAAAAGAGGTAGAGGTTCATGACACCCAATTGATTCTTCCGCTGGATAATATTATGTCTTAACGTCCTTTTCCCTTGGTCAGCAGGCCAGCGCTCGCTCCTCTGGAATATGCAGAGGAACACAGTATGTACAGAAAGGTAGTCCTATCTCAGCCATTATCAGCTGAATATACTATGGTACTTGCTAATAGCGCGCTGAATCAGGAGGATCTAATCAGGGGTTAGCATGTTAAGGATGAGAAGGTGTGTTTTCAGGGGCGCCATTGGGATCCCGCTGGACCACTTCGTTTGTAAATTATCTGGGAACATCATGATAGAATCACCATTGGTCATCCTGGGAAAGCAAAGACCTTGGAGGTAATTTGACGCACCTAAAATTGGAACTGCTTACCTGCTCAGATGGGACGGTATTTAAAGAGTGCCTGATATGCAATCAAATGAAACCAAATTAACAACCTTTAGCGGGGTTGTTGGTAACATTCCAGAAAGCTGAAGGGCCCTGGACTTTCCTATCAGTGGATTTCATTGTGGAGTTACATGCCTCTGATGGTTATGATGCCATCATGGTGGTGGACCGTTTTAAGAAATTCGCCCACTTTATTCCTTTCAGAAAGACAATAACCGCAGCTGATATGGCTAGGCTCTTCTTCACTAATGTGTTTGCGCTCCATGAGGTTCCAAAAAATTATCAGTGAGCAGGGACCCCAGTTTACCTCCATCTTTTGGGAAGAGTTGTGTAAGACTCTTCAGATTCGTTACTGACGTTCATCTGCCTATCACCCCTAGATCAGATGAGCAGACTGAACGAGTAAAAAAGTGCTTAAAACAGTTTCTGCAGTGTTACACTGCCGTGGATCATTCAGATTGGGCTCTTCACCTTCCTATGGCCCAGTTTAGCTACAAAAACACGTTGCATTCTTTAATTGGTTGTTCCCATTTTACGCCAACCATGGTTTTAACCCTGTCTTCAACATGGAGCTCAGATGTGGGTCTATAAGTGGAAGCGTGGTTAACTTTTTCAAGACTATCAAGAAGGTCCACCAGGGGGTTTCCACAAGTTTGGAGGCTGAAATGAAAAATATAAAGAGAACGCCTGATGGTAAGTGATGAGTGGTTCATTGTACAAAGAAGGGGATCTCGTGATGCATGATGCTCATAACATCCCTATCAAAAAGCCACGCAAAAAATCTGGGACCAAAGAGGATTGGCCCTTACCTCGTGGTTAGAAAGGTGGGCTATGTCTCATACCAGTTTGATCTTCCCTCTTTGTTTCAGATCTTTTCTGTCTTTCATGAGAGCAAATTTACGTTGTTTGAGGGCCCCCAACAAAGACTCCTGAGGCTTATCTCGTGGATGGGGCGCCAAACTGGGAAGTGGAGTAAAAGTAGCCTCCCGCAGAGTAAAAAAGAAGACTTGAGTACCTGGTATCGTGGAAGGGATTTGACGCAGCAGAAAACAGTTGGGTATCAGTGTGCGACTGCACACATGACCAAGGCCTGATTGACTCTTTCCACAAGCGCTTTCCCCAGGCCTACAGATCTCACTCAAAGCAAACTGTTGCTGCAATTAAGTTAAAACCAGCCCATAAGAACTTTTCCCTGAAGCAAGCCCCTTGGAGGGAAATGAGCCCCAAAAAGAAGAGAGGGTAATGTCATGGTTGAATAATTACATCATAATTGGGACCAACGTTAAGGACAAAGCAGCATGTCAGGAGGCCAAGAAGGTGAAGTTGGCAGGACTCCTGACCTTAAGCATACCATATATCAACGCTGGGTTAAAGAAAAGTATGTACGGGTTGGTCCTATGAATGCAAGAGAGGTTTGGCCCTGTATGACAGCAGGAGTGTTAAAACGAACTAGCTTTGCAATGGATAAAAATGGTTCGCTTCAGTTTTTAGGTGAATGGGGTCTCAAAACGCATTTGGTTTTCAAAATTTCCAGCTCAGTTCAACCACTCCTACAATCAATTGCCCAAGTTTGGTCGATTACCAAGTACAGTTATTGACCAATGGAAGTGTACACCTATTGGTACACTTTGGCTTAGACCCAATTCCTTCAATTGATCATTTTCCTGAAAATCTTAAATTCCTCCTGTTGAGACCAATCTCTCCTGTTGTAACACACAGGTTCGTGCCAATATGTAACAAAAGAGTTGGGTAGCACCAGTCATGTCACTGACCACATGAATGATAATCCTGTGGAGAGCCACCCCCAAACCTGCATGCCATTTCCAGAATTTGCGATGTTTTCATGGACTAAGGTTCCAGCGATGCTGAAGTCAAGCAGTAAGGCCTGGTCCCAAGATAGTGCCATAAATGAGGTCAATGCCTAGTCCAGCTCACTTGTTGAGCTCATCATTCTGGTTATTCTGACCAATATACTTTAAAAAAACTAAAAATTAATTAAGCAATCTGATATTTTATTGTAGTTTTCTTATTGAAAAGCGAAACTGTACTTAAAGTTGCTGTTACCTCATTTTTAAATCGTTTTCAATAGTTTAAATTATTAAAACCCTAGATTAGGCTTTTGAGTAACATCCAAATTGGACCTCATGAAAGTCTCATATCCCACATTATGAAAATTTGGAGGATTCGAGACACTGGTCATTTGATACACCAGATCAGTCCTTGTTCTTGAATCCCCAAATACTTACCTACAATTTCCATCTCTAGTGGTGTTTATGATTGGTCCGATTTTTTAAACCCAATCTCAAGATTCATGCGCGAATTTGAACCAATATTTATGAGGTCAATGTGCAGATCAGGGTGGCCCTTATTTATCACATCACCCCCTTGTAAATCCAGAAACTCTTGGATCTTTTTGGGGCAGTGTGCACACTCCTCTGGTGTTTTCCAGGTCGCTTCCTCCATTGGATATCCTTTCCATTTTACCAGAAATTGCTGGCGACCCCTAAACCAATGCTCCCTCAGGATTTGCTTGACCTTATATTTTCTGGTTGTCCTCCCCTCATGGGCTCAGTGTCCCAGGCCACTCTGGTCCCTGCCCTTGAAATCCTCGAAGTTGTGAACCATGGATAACTGGATGGGCCCTTAACCCTTCCAGGAGGTCCAATTCAAATGCCACCTTGTTAACAACCTGAATCACCTTATATGGGCCTAAGAACTTGAGTCCAAGCTTCCGGCGCTTTTCAAGTACCAAATAATTATTTGCTGCCACCAATACCCAATCTCCTGTATCAAAAAGATGGGTCTGACGCTCTTTGCTAATCCACATACCGTTTTTGCCGTGCTGTGGTGCGCTTCAGGTTGTTTATCAATTTCCTTCCAATTTCTTTCATTCTTTAGGATAATTTGTCCACCCCCTGTCATACTCCACCATTTGATCCCCCATCCAACGCTGGATTGGATCCATGATTAACAAAAAATGGTGACATTCCTGTTGACGATTGGTGGTGTTTGTTGTAAGCAAACTGAGCGATTCTGATCCAGGAAACCTATTCATCCTGCCAATCTGAGATAGCATTGGAGGTATTGCTCCAATATCTGGTTTATACTCTCTGTTTGCCCATCTGACTGGGGATGGTATGCTAAAGCTTTACACGGGATAATCTTCAAATTAATGAGCAGACTTGACATGAATTTCAATATAAATTAGGGACCACGATCCAAAATGATCTGCTGGTAGGCCATGACGGGCAAATATCTCATCAATATTCACCCTTGCAGTGTCTTTGGCTGATAATTATGAAGTATATGGGAAAAACTCAGCATATTTTGTTAAAAAATTGACAACAACCATTATTGCATCCATCTCCTGGATCTTAAGTAGCCCTTTATTGAAATCCACGCTAACTGACCCCCATAGCTGACTTGGAATTTGGAGTGGGACTAACTTACCTGTGGGATGCTTTTGCAAGGGCTTTAATGTGCACAAACCAAGCACTCCGCCACATATTTTTTGATATTTTTCACAGTCCAGCCCAGGAATACTTATGTCACACCAAATCGATCATCTTCATAACCCCCAGATGTCCCGCCAATGAGTGATCATGCATGCCTGCAGCACTTCCCGCTGTAGTGATGGATTCAGAACCCATATCCATGATTCATGACATATAATTCCATTTTTCTTTTAATATGTATAATGATGGCTGTGCCATTGGCCCTCCACTGTTTCCACCCATAGACGCTGTCCAAATGATGTACTCCTTTGCTTCCTTCAGATCTCCTCTTCCATTTCATCCTCCTCACTCACCATCATGGCAAATTGGTCTGCCCAGAACATGGTTGCTGTGTTATACTTTTCCAACTCAAATTTCTTGTATGCTAGCCCCGCATCCTGGCTCAACCAATCTGCTATGGTGTTAACAGCTCCTGGATGGTATTCCATTTGGAGGTCATACTGAGCCAGCTCCACATGCCAACGGGCTTGGTGCTGATTCAATTTCCTGGGCTATTAGTAATACTCCAGTGACCAATGGTCTGTACATACTATGAAAGAATGATGGGTGTACAAAAAGTGGTGCTGCCACTCCTGCAGCGCCGCAACCACCACCAGTAGCTCCTTGTCATATATCAGGTAATTATTTTCTGATGGAATCATTTTCCAGCTAGAATAACACACTGGGTGCTCCAACCCGTCCTCCCCTTTTGTAAGAGTACTGCTCCCACAGCGAAGTTTGAGGCTTCCGTCTCAACCATCAAAGGTTTTCCTGGATCTGGATGGGCAAGGACCGGTGCCAAAATGAGCTTCTCTTACACCAGGTTAAATGCCCGCTCCTCCTCTTCCCCCTCATATGAATAGTAAATTTTTGTTAGTCATGTAAGTGGCAAGGCTAACTTAGATAGATCCTTGATGAACCGCCTGAGGAAATTTACCATCCCCAGAAAACTTCTTACAACTGTCTGATCAGTTGGGGCCTTCCATGCGTTAACCTCCTGGATTTTATCTGAGCATACCCCCAGGCCTTTTCTGAATACCACATTCCCTAGGAACTTGATCAAATCCTGGTTAAACTCACATTTCAAAGACTTCAGCTGTAGTACTGCCCCAGCCAATGCCTTTAGGACCTCCCGAACATCCCACAAATGAGCATCCTTGGAACGTGAAAACACCAGGATGTCATCTATATAATTGATACAACACTGGCCAATAAACTGAAAAGTTACTTGGTTGATCATTCATTGAAATACCATTGGGGCATTGTGCATCCAAATGACATAACTTGGTATTGGAACAATCCAAGGTGGAACTTGAATGCTGTGTATCTTTGGTGCTCCGGTCTCACAGGTACCTGATTAAATTTATCTGCCAATTCAAGCTTGGTGAAAATTTTGCATTTAATTACCATCGGCAAGATATCTTCCATTAGTGGCGTTGGATAAGGATCCAGCTCCATGACCGCATTTAACCTCCAGTAGTCCATGCATGGCTGTAACACTCCGCTTGCCTTGGGCACTAGCAACACTGGAGATACAACAGCTGATTTTGATGGCTCAATCAATCTTTCGCACAACATTTAATTTATGTGTTCCTCCAATATGGCCTTGGCTAGTTCATCCAATGGATAAACTGGGAATCCATGGGAAAGTTCTGACCCTTCTTTAAACCGAAAAAGAATGCAAATGCCCTGTAGGGGAAAACGGCAAATCCCTTTTTGGACCAAAGACCCCACAAAATCTTGCATTCTGCTGGTAGGACCTCTTCCTGCATGGCCTCAGGGTTTGAGGCTTATTTGGCTTCTGATTTTCCACTAACATCCTCCACCTCATCAGTGGACTCCTCCTTGGTACAAGATTATGGTACTGGAAGGCACATCAATCTGGGTCTGAACTGATGCCACCACCGCATCCCAAACACTACTGGGTGGGTCAGGTTCTCAATTGCACAAAACCGCGTCCAGAACCCAAATGGGGCCTGCTGTACCTTCACTGAAGGACATATGCGCCACAATGGTGCCCTCTGTGAGGCATTGGAAAATACCACCTCAAGTCCTTCCTGCACCTGAAGATACAAACGCTCTGCTAATGCCAGTTCAACATAATTTTATTCTTCCCCAGTATCTACCATGGCCTTTTCCCTTTCCATTCCCCCATCCATATGCAGCTATATTATGATAAACAGTAGAGAATAAAGTGAAGAAGGCAATTTATCTTTTGAATGAGTCTTTCACTTGCGAATTGGCTGATGAAAATTTGAAATATTCCCTTGGCGCCCTCACTCTTGAAAATTTCCCACGTTTCTTGGGGCTGGGTGCCATCCCCCTTGACTGGAATGGCCAAATACTGGGGACTGTCCCTTTCCTGGTGACATTGATTCCTACCAATGGTCCCGTGCCAATTCTAATTGTTTTTAACTTGAACCGCTAAGGCTACTTCCTCCCCCAGCGTATCTTGGACCTTTGCTGCTGCCAAGGCTGTCAGCAAATCTGCCTGCAACCCCTGGAGAAACATTCGTGAGGACTGAAAATATTTAACCTGAACTACTTTTGCCAGTGGTTGGAAGATCTGCGCATTCTCCTCTACAGAGCTATGACCCTGGCTGACTGTTAATAGTGCTGACCAGGCCTCATCTTTTGCCTCATCTGGACATGCCGCCTGGTTGATCAACTCCACACACTCATCCATGGAATTTGGCAAACTCTCCTGTTCCTTGATGAGTTCCTGGAACCATCCCACCAATTCTGGGGTAATGCATCCACCACCTGGGCTAGTTGGAGCGTGAGAGGGGATAACCCTCCTGTCGCCTGTGCCAACCGTGCCTGGAAGCAGATCTGCAAAATGACTTGGTGAAGTTTGTCCAACGCCTCCGTGGATAATGCCACCCAACTGGTGGGTGATTTAGGTTTTTCTTGGACCACTATGGTCTGCTGAGTTTTTGCCCCATAATCGTCCCACTTCAAATAGCAATAATGCCAACGAAAATCACACCATAACCACAGTCAAGAGATGTTGGTTCCATTCCTCTCGTTGTTAACCACCGCTTCTTCCTGGGGCCCCCATAAGATGGAGAGAAAGGTACTTGGGTTTTGTTTTAGTTAACCAAAGGTTCATGCCAATATGTGAAAAAAGAGTTGGGCAGCACCAGCCATTACACCAACCACATGACTGATAATTCCACAGAGAGCCACCCCTGAACCTGAGCGCAATTTCCCTAATTTGTGAAATATTTGCATTCTAAGGTTCCAGCAATGCTGCAAGGAAGCAGTAAGGCCTGGCCTTAAGATAGTGTCACAAACGAGGCCAATGCCTGGCCCAGCTCACTTGTTGAGCTCATTGTTCTGGTTATACCAACCAATATTCTTAAAATATATAAACTAAAAATTAAGCAAGCATATGAGATTTTATTGTAGTTATTTTATTGAGAAAACAGAACAGTATTTAAAGTTACCATTTCCTCGTTTTTAAAGCATTTTCAGTAGTTTAAATTATTAAAGCCTAGATAGGCTTTTGATTGACATTCAAATTGTAGCTTGTAAAAGTTTCATAACCCACATTTCTGAAAATTTGGAAGATTCAAGACACCAGTCATTCAATAAGCCAGATCAGTCCTCATTCTCAAATCCCCAAATCATTACCTATGATTTCCATTTCTAGTGGGATTTCTGATTGGTTTGACTTTTCAAATCCAACCTCCAAATTTGTGCACAAATTTGAACCGATATTCATGAGGACAATGTGTGGATCAGGATGGCCCCAATCTGTCACACTGTTGGTTTACTTCCCTCTTAATAATCCCTTGCACTAGTACACCATTTTTTATTTATTTATGTTATCTTGGACAATCCTGTGCATGGTCTCTTTGAAGAGGCCTTGCACTACATTAACCATTTAATTTTAGCCACATTAAATTTATCTACCCATGCACCGTTGGGCTGCTCCAGTTCCCTCCAGCCTTGGGAGCCCATACACCCTCACTCCAAGCATTGCGTTACTCTTTTTTGTTTATAACTCTCAGGATAGCTCTTTTTGAACTAAGTTATACTAGATCAAGCACTCTATGCTGGACTCTAGTAAATTTAGCACTAATGACTACTTCCCTGGCGTTGGTCCTGTGCATAATGCACTACCACGGTGGGAATAGGAGATTTATAGACACTCTCCTGACATATAATTCCTCTAATAACCAATTGGCACAATATCATCCTTAAACTCAAGGTAAATGTAATACTGATTTCAAGGCATAGGATCTTTGTTCTTCCAGCTTTAAGTATTAAATGATTTTTCCTAGTTTTTTATAGGGTTTTCTTCAAGATCAGCTTTGACCCCATAGGTCCTCATAAATGAGGTTCTGTAAAGTGAATCATACTTATTTTACGCAATAGCAAGAGCAGATACTTCAAGTGAGAAAATTGCAGTGATAGTTCACTATTAACTCCTGGAGATATTATCATTTGGGCACCACGGTACCACATATATTTATAAGTGGACTATGTCCTGAGCAAGGCCATATTTCTCACTAATTTAACTGTAAAATAGATATTGGTGCCATACTTTCTACAAAAGCTCTTACTTTGAGATTGTTTACTTTAATATTGATGTAGGTACACTCATAAACATAGTTATTAAAAGAATTAATTGTGTTACCATCTTAAGTCAACTTGACCTATTTATAATTGTACGGTCTTCACACAAATGGAACGTTTTTTCAATTCTTAAATAGGTATGTTCACTGGGACCCCATCTAACTTGGGGTATCATCAATGTACAAAAAGTTATTGTTGTTCCCACTTTTGAACGTAAGGCGTTGATACTAATTCTGTGCCAATTCAGCCTTGTGTTCTTTAGGTGAAAAATGGTCACGCTACTACTTTATTGTCTATAACTTAATGAAACGCTAAAGGTGGGTCGTCATTGTCATACATTTCCTTAGTGGAGTATTTCACTTTGGTTTTCTTCAAATGGGTTTCTATATAGAAAAACAATTATAAAACCCAAGTTTTACTCAGCTCATTAATTACAAATTTTCATCATTCACTTTGTTCACATTATGAACCTTAGGTTTGCAAGGAAATCAGAGCAATGATTAGTATAACGCCTCAAATTTACTCATATGTGACAGGTGGCCTGATCAAAACCAAATTTATTGGAATGAGGGCCATAAGGATAGGTCAGTAATTTTTTCAGAGAGATAGCCAGATGCATATTTTTGATAACTCTTTAAAAATTACGTTGGGTTCAGAAAAATTGGCGGTGCGTTTTTGGAGATAATCTACCATATGAGTAATGTTATGTTTCTCATTCAAAACTTGTAACATAACATGGTACAATTCCTTGTAGGGCTCACAGGCATAAAGATGGGCTATCTGAGCGTCAAATTTTATATATAACATGAGCTCCAGATAGCATATGTGCCTCAAGTTAGAAAAAAATTGACAAAAACTGCCACTGATTCATTCTTTTAAAAAGATATCTTTGAACTTTATCTTCTGGTTAGTCATCCTGACTTCTCTGCCAAGCTTTTTTATAATGAAGTACTTGGCTTAGGGCAAGCCACGCCAACATGCTTTAATTTCTCATAAATAATTTCTAGATTCCTAAGTCTAAGGAGATCACTTTTGCTAGGTTACCTGTCTCAGAGAGCCTTCTATACTAATCTCAATTAAGCTAATAAAATTTGCACGTTCCCATTATTACAAAACAAGTTAAGTTGGTAGGGCTCATATTTTTTTGTTTTTATAGCCTTTGGGATGGTGGGCATTTATTGATATTTGATGACATTTTGGTTTAATCAGACAAGGAGTGGGAGCAAAGCAATATTGTGCCTAAAGAGCAGCATATGTAGATGGTGTTGAGATAGGGTGAGTGAGGAGGCGGCAGTATTTCAAACTGATTGTACTGTGTCTTGCAGGTAATATGCGCCAAAGGATTAAGGGGAGGAGTTCCTGGCTTATCAGGATGGTCAGAAACTCATGTAGCTATGATTTTTAAAAGTAGGTACAAATTCGCAAAAGTGCTTTGTCACCTTCAGTGTCAGTCTCCATTGGAGTGTTTCTCAATTATCAACATATAAATATAAATCTCTTTCACTTGTTTGAACTTATGGCACTTATAATTATTGTTTCAGATCTTTATAGAACTGTTTTTAATGCTGAAAGATGATGGTTCTACCTTTATCATGTTTTTACAACATGACCAATTGTTTTGTTAAACCTAAGAGCTCTACTTTCAGATCAACTTTTCACTAACCAATGGCCTTACTTTTTGGGCCTAAGTGTGCACTTGGAGAAGCAAGTAGTTTACTTTTTGGTGTGCATCAGTATTGGAGCAAATAGCTTTATTTAATGAATATTGAGGCTGTCAAGGCGGCGTCAATAAACTTCAATATCTTGTATTATTTCATTTACTAGACAATCATGGCCTATCTTTTAATAGTTGGTCAACTTGCCACTAGATCGTCATTTAGTTGCATAATAGCAGTAAAATTAAATTGCTTGCCCTCATAGATGACCGCTTCAGCTTCAGTGTGTTGTTCTTCTACCTTAAGGTAGTCTTTGACTTGAGTGTAGTGGTTCTTCATTTCTGCTACCTTTTAGGAACAATCCCCAATTTCTTCAAATTAGACTAATATTATCCAACAGGTTAGAATTTAGCCTGGGCAGAAGCCTTTTTTCCTTGTGGGCGACATGAGTCTGTTGCTGGTTTTAAAGAACAATGGCTTGAAGGTCACAGAAAGTGTTGTCCATCCATTTAAGTAAATGAGAATATCTCATAATTGAGCTTCCATGAGCGCAGCCAGGCCGCCAATGTCAATATTCTGATGGGCTATGATGCGCTGGACTTGGAGTATATAAGGGTGGATAAATTTTTTATAATCCTATACCAGATGCTCTTGGGTTGCCAGATCATTATCCATATCACTAAAGGTCATTTTCAGTAAGAAAAATAGTTTTCGTATAATTTATCCTATAAAGTGTACTTTCAAACCATATCCAATTGGCTTCATTTTTATTTAGCATTGGTGATGTAACCATGTGCTGCAACTTGTTTGACCACCCATCTAGAAAACAATTTAATTACTTAATTTATATTTAACTGATATATAGACTGAGGCTCTAATTAATTTTTACTATGTCAATATTAATCTAGAGTACTAATTGACTGTAATTATCTTGCCATGTACCCATAATTTTATACAACTAGTTATCAATTGATAGTATTTTTAAATTAGTTATAGCGCCTTAGCGCCTCTGATTTCTTGTGAATATATAATTACAATTAAGTCCTGATCCTCACCAGTGTAGCTCTTAAGTACCTAATTATTGATCATTAACTCACGGTCAAGGTTTTAATATCAAATATTATATTTTATTGTATAAATGTTAACTAGCCCCCATGCTGAAACACTCATCATCAATAGGTCTATTTTTATCTGCTTTTGCAATTTGCCAGTTTCTCAGTTAAGATTGACTAATTGCTACTATTATGCTTTTGCTTTAAGTCTTAAGCATCTGTTTCCCTGACATATCATGAATACTAAGAACTATTTTGCAGCTCTCAAGTGCTGCTCAGTTAAAAATATTTTTACTAAATAGAATCTAATAGAGTTAGAGAGAATATTTATAAGGGGATTGCCGTTATAAAGGGGACCTTGTATTTACAATAGCCTTTGATGTCTTGCACGCTGAAGATTGCCAACTGCAAGCCGCATAGCCATTATGACTAATAAGTACTATAGTGCACTTATTTTGAATATTATAAAATGTTTTTAAAAGTACTTTAGGATAGCTTCTGTTTTTTTCAGATTGCTGCCATCATAAGTATATCTAATGTTTATATAAGATTACCTGTGCATCTAAATCAATGCCTAAGCGCCAATTACAACATTTGGTGCTCACTACAGGGTAATTTTTCTGCTTCCTGTACAAATATCTAACTATGAAGCGCTAAAACCTGTATGCTACAGCGGCTAATCATAAGTCCCAGCACTTTTATGATTAAAACGTTTGGAATCTTTGTGACAATATACTGTATATTATTGAAGTCGACTGCTGCCTCCTCTATGGCCTTGACCATATGGAATGACTGATATACTCTATGATCCTTGCTGGAAGATTAACTCCCAGAATTTTGTAGACTTTATAAAAAATAGGAAATAAAGACAATCACTTCTCGCCTCCTATTCTTGAACAGAAATTTAAGCAGTCTAATAACAAGCTTGAGGCAGAATATTACCAGTTTATGGATTATTTTGCTAAATCCGCCTGTAGATAAATATGGCTCTTGTCAAAGTAATTAATCCCACGCTAAGTATTGGCCTTTAGCTAAATGGTTGTTTACTATGGATAGTGACACTAATGAGTTGGAACCTGACGGCAATGAGGCGCCAATGGTGGCCATATTGCCTAAATTTTTAGTACATTACACTCCAGTTAATCCTAAAGTTACCATTCCTTAGAAACTAAAGCTCAAGATTCACCACCAAATATAACTAGCGTTGCTCCTGAATCTCTTACTTGCGTTGGTACGGCGGCCTCACCTCATGTAATCTCAACCCCATTGCTGCCATAATCGATTGCTTAACAGGTTCATTTCAGCACAACTAGGAATCAGGATTGATAATTATCGTCAATTTAACCCAATTAACCTGTCCAATCTTACAAGGAGGAACATTAACAACTTCATGCAGCTGTTTTAAGATAACCATGGGAGACATTAATGACCAGGTAAACTTGCTAAGTTAATTAATTTTATGAACCTTAAAAGACAAGTTTTATAAAGCCAATATTCATTAAAAATGGGCTTCCTTATTCTAATTCTAAAGACTTTACTAATAATGAGTTTGAAGTGGCGTAACTGCATATCATATGTAAAGCTGCATTCCTTACAATATCATATATAGAGGGTGAAAAAGCAGACAGTTTGATAACCGCTTTCAGTATTAGTTCATATGCTATATGGAATTATAGTTATGAGACATTATTGTGCTCAGTTTAATTTACACTACACCTAAAAACTATATAAAGAGTTATACTGGGCTATGTTACCCGTCCTGAATATCAAACAACCATAAATCAAATGGATAATCACATCTGTGCTGCGCTGTCACTTTTGATGCGCTAAATAATGATATAATTATTAAAGGGGCCAGAATCTTTCTAGTTACCCTATAAAGTAATCACATATTTATTATGTGACTTCTACAGAGGAATAAGATAAAATAAAATTCTTGGCAGAATAGACATTTAAAATTTTACTTCTGCTGACAACTTAGAAATTTCATTTAATGTAACAAACAATAATGAGCGGCATCTTTCTGGTGTGGTTAAGGAGAGTCATGGTAATTTGGCATCAAAATTTTGTAAAGCGTCAGAATCATATGTTTGATATGCCTATGTGTCAGCATTTGTGCATATAATTAACTGCTGACTTGATCCAAGCTGCAACCAAGTCTTTTTCATTCTGGCACCTAATGAAACACCTATCAAGTTAATGTTCTTTAACCAATGCTTAGTCTATATAATTGCATTAACACCGCTGACTTGTTCTATAAAAATTATGAGTATCCATTTTCTAGTCTTGCATCCCATATGCATTATGATGTGATTACTGTGCCTCCACAGCTTCTGATACATGAGGACGTTGAATTACCCTCCCAAACAGGTATTTAGCCATATATAATTGTTTATCTTATTATCTAAGGAGGCAACATCCCATTTAATAATCAAAAAATACATGTTAGAGCACTTTAAATCTACCTAGAAAAAATTCTAAAATTTAAATGAAATTCTACTGCAATCTGGACGGCGCTTTACTATAGCATCTGGCCATCTAGCCTAAGTGGAAATGGATGTCAGTTTTAGAAATACCTGATGGTTTATATTTTTTTGAAATTTTCACTCTGCTGATTCAGAATAGATCCCATTGTGCTTCTAGCGAAATTTTTTCCACAAGGAATAAATTTTGGTGCCCTTGATAAGAGTTACTCTTACCAAAACTATGTATACAGATGAAAGCTCATTACTTTGGTTATGTGTTGCCAGTGAAAAATGATATAACTAGCTTAAGGTGAGCCTTCAATTTATAATATACTAAAAGTATGATATATTTACAAATTACTAAAAACAATCTGAGCATTTCCCACCAGTCCCTGCCTTACTAGTGAAGGCCCATATAACTGGTTGTTAAATAAATATTATCAACAACCACATACAGGCCTTAAGTCCATGGATTCTCAATAGTCTAGTCAACCCCCCGCTCACTTTTTGGTTCCCTGACGTTTGGTCAAGTGGGGTAATTTAATTGGTCTGAACTGACATATGGATAAGTAAATTATTCATGTTTTAAATTAGATCAATATTTAGACTGAGGCTTGAATCATTTTCTACTAAGTCAATGTCAACTTATAGTATAAATTTGCCATTTATTACCTTCCCCCACGCCCATGTTTTAAATATGTAGTTTTCATTTATTTTTATTTTATTCAATCTGTTACCTCTCCTTGGTGCTCCAATTTGTGTTACCAATTTTTATGACCAATTCCTTAATCCCCGCCAAAGCAACTATAATATCCCCTAATTATAACGGATGGGGCTCCTAAGGCCCAGCCCACCACCAGCCCTAAACCTACACCCCCATATATAGCTGTACCAACTCTGAATGGTCCTGTCCAAATGGATGGCCTTGCCGGGCACACCAGGCTGAGGTGCAGTTCACTGGCCTCTGTCACCTTGGGCATCCAGGCCAAGGTGCATCCTTATGGTCTCTGTCATTTTGGGGTCATCAGGCCAGGGTGTGGCCAACCTGCCTCTGTTGCCTCAGGCCACTCTGGCTCCATCCCCTCTCACCAGGGCACAACCACTCCAAGAGGATCCTGGCGCATCCACCCCCTTCCTCTTCTCCTTATTGCACCGCCATCCGTGCCCCCAACCTTGCTTAAATAAATACAATAGAGATTATATTAAAATAAACAAGTCTTGCAAATGCAGCCTTTATTGGATTTGAACTTGGAGTCAGAATAGAATTCTAAAGTGAGGTCCACTTGGGCTGACCTCACTTTGAATACTTCATAAAAAGACTAAATGAATTGTGGGTAACGAGGGGTGCAAAAGCCTCTGGAATTGATGGCATCCAGGCAACTCAGCAGCGAAATGAGGGAACCTCAGAACAAACAACCAATTGAATAAACTATTTATTTGAATTATTCCGTCATTGACCTAAATAGAAAAAACCTACTCAGAATGATGGAATTTCAACTATCAACATGCCTGAATCTCATAATTCCCAACATTATGAGATTCATGTACAATCATCGATCACTACACTAATACATTGATTACCTCTCCCATAAGCATAGTTTTTGTACCATCTACTTTATATATTAACAAATTACCTTGTCCATGTGCTAGCATAATCTAGTAACTAATACGTTTATTATCATTCACTTTGTCAATTTTAGTGTCTTAGTTATGTTTGGATGATTGGTACTAAATTGTACATGCCCTGAGTCCTAATCATTTGTTTCTCTGACTTATTATATATTATAAACTTTTTTCACAATTCTCAAGTGTTACTCAGTGTTGGGATTGTTAACCAGATTATGATCTTTTCTATATCAACTATTATGATTTATTAATTGGGCATTGATGCAAATTAATTTATCTAATTTAAGGTGTTATAATTTGGGATGGTATTATTAGGATCCGTTAGGTTATTTGCATAAGTCAAACCCACTGAGCAACATACAGACGATGTGGGGATCATTTGTCCTTCGGACACACTGGAAATATACTTAAATTAGGAGCAATTGCCCCAACCAATTCTTTATTTTTTTATAAATACAGCAACCTTTTTCTGTCTCATCTCTTCTACACTAAAAACAACCTTCTCTCTCAATCGCCCATCTCGCTTATATACAGCGGCTTCAGGTGATACTGCTTCTCATGGCTTGGGCTATTCTAAACCACCAATTCTCCTTGAATTCAGCTTGTTATTCTCTGGTCCTCTGTCGCCCTAATTGTAGGCGATTTGATTTGTATTTGTCAAATGTCAACATCACCTTATTGCCTTATATAGAGGTGATCCAATAAAACCCATTATATCCAATAATAACCTCTAATATCCTGATATCGCCTCATCTAAGGCACTTGAATAATTGTATCTGATACTATGTTTGGAGGATTCCACCCTGTTGTCCCACAATTATCATCCAGTCATATCAGAATTGCGACATTACCACCTCTTTAACTGGACAATAAGATCCTATTGTTTGTAAGGTCAGAGGAACTTTGCATGTACTCAGTTAATGATCCAACCACTTGCTGGATCCTTGATGGTATATGCATCAACTTCAGTTTTCTCTATAACTTTAAACAGACCAATCCAAATACTGGCCAGCTTGTGTTTCCACCTGAATCCATGTTGGTCGTGAAAGAGAACCATATCGCT
The DNA here is from genome assembly GCA_022478985.1 of Massospora cicadina. Classification (NCBI taxonomy): domain Eukaryota; kingdom Fungi; phylum Entomophthoromycota; class Entomophthoromycetes; order Entomophthorales; family Entomophthoraceae; genus Massospora; species Massospora cicadina. Next base: position 54,435 of record JAKSZP010013331.1, on the reverse strand, counting down.
TTCATTGAACGGCACCAGCCCACTACAACATGCCTGATCAGCAACCTGATTCCTGATCTTCTTGGCTAAGCTGAAGGAATATGCTTCAGTTTGCAGTTTGAAAAGAATTTTTGTGAGGTTAATCAAAATAGCGGTGGGGTTCCAGTCTACCAGTGTCTTCTACACATGAAATAAGCATCGCTGGAAGAGTCAGGTGTCAGCTATATAGTATTTGGAAGGGACTCTTCCCCGTGGCGGAATGGTAACTAATGTTATATGTGAACATGGCAGTGGAAAGGAAAGAGCTCCAATCATAAGGTCAATCCATTACTAATTTTTGTAGTATGTTCAACAGAGTTCCATTAATCTGTTTGACCATTCCGTTGGACTCAGGGTGGTAAAGGGTCATCAGAACCCCATGGATTCCATAAGCTCATTCAGTTTGGGGAGGATGTGCGAGGTGAATATGGTTTTGTTATCAGTGAGAATAAACTGAGGGCAGTCATGTCGCTGAATGATGTATTCCATCATGAACCTGGACACTATAACTTCCCCTAAGTCTCATATCACCCTCGCTTCAACCCACCAGATCAAGTGGTCGATAGCCACAAGAATGTACTTACAACAGTTGGCTCCAGTTGGCAAGGGGCCAACGACATTGAGGGAAACTGTGTGCCAAGTGAGATGTGGTTTCACTAACCAATATGATGTCATATGGTGAAATGGCTTCTCCACTCGGCACTGATGGCAACAGGAAATAGTTTTGAGCACATCAAAGCTTATACTTTCCCAATAATACCGGGGCCATAACAACTCCATAGCCTTATGCACTCCACAATGCCCAACTGCCTTGTGCGCGCTCATGATGATTCCCAGTCATGCTGCGGGGTACAGAAATTTCACCGTAGAATCTCCAATCACTTGTATAGTTCACCATTTCATTGGAAGGTATTCATTCACATTTCATTAACACTTTGATTACTTGGGGCAGTTCATTGTCATATTTTCTACCGAGCATCTTATTGTACATCACGTCGCTGAGGTCTGCTGTCACAGCAATATTCAGTAACTGAGATAAACAGTCAGCGTTCTGATGCTTTACTCCTGGCCAGTGGACAACCTTGAAATCATAAGCCTGCAACTTAAGAGCCCATCGAGCCAAACATCCTTCAGGTTCTTTGAGGTTCTGCAACCAGCGTAATGATGTGTGATCTGTCATAACCTTAAACTTTACCCCATGAAGATAGACTCTGAATTGCTTATATGTGTAGATCACTGCTAAGCACTCCCGCTCAGTCACATTATAATTACGCTCATGACAGTTCACACTTCGTCTACAGTACACTACCAGATGTTCCTCTCCCTCGTCATCTTTTTGAGAAAGTACAGCCTCAACAGTGGAGATATGCATCCATCTGAATGATAAGCTCCCAATTGAAGTTTGTATATTGTAACACCGGTGCGCTGATCAATGCTGTACAGAGTGTAACTAAAAGAAGATTGATGACGTTCCATCCATTTGAACACAGCATCCTTTAACAACTCGAATAGTGGGCATCCAATACAGCTAAAAGTAGGGATAAAGCGCTGGTAGTAACTGACCATTCCCAAAATACCTGTATGTTGTGCTTACTATTAAGAGTAGTCATTTTGCTGATGGCCTCCACCTTAGCCAGCTGTGGTTTTAGCCTTTAGAGTCTACCACAAACCCCAGGTATTTCAGCTGATCTTTGAAGAAGTTACAATTTTGAGGTTTAATTTTAATTTTCACCTCAGCCAACCATCGGAATACTGCTTCAAGGTGGTCAAGATGCACCGAAAAGGTTTGAGAGAAAACATTATATTGTCAAGATATACAAGGACACATGACAGTTTCAGGTCACCAAGAATAGTGTCCATGGCTCGCTGAAACGTAGCTGGGGCGTTGCACAGCCCTTGAGGCATCTGCGTTGGTTGAAAAAGGCCTTTAGAGGTGATTACAGCGCATTTTTCCTGTTCATCCAGGAGTAACTCGATTTGCCATTAACCTGATATCAAGTCCATCGCAGAAAAGTAACGGGCTCTCCCTAATTGGTCCATAGCATCTCCAATTCTTGGCAAGGGATACAAATCCTTTTTTGTAATACTGCTGAGCTTCCAGTAGTCTATTACTACGCGGTTGTTGCCATCCTTCTTTTTTACAATTAGAACAGGTGAAGCCCACAGGCTTTTGGATGGTTCAAGTATCCCTTGCTCTAACAACTTGTCGATTTTCTAAGTAACAACATCTTCCACTGCCCGCAATTGGTGGATCGGCTGAGACCCTATAGGAGGATGATCTCCTGTGTCTACTTGATGAACCACCCCCCAAGCACACCCTAAATCATGATTGTCGGTAGTTAAAATCCCCTTATACTTCTGAAATAAAGCTATTGCTTGGTCTTTTGTTCTTTCTAATAATCCAGTTAAATTATTCCACAGTACCACGGTTAGTACATCAGCAGGTGTCTCAGCTGATAGACCAAATTCATCCAATGACTCAAAATCGTGAACCTAGGTCCTTGTCTATTGGAATCAGATGTAGATACGCTACAATTTGGTGGCTGCGGATTTTCGTTGGTTTGCTCTGGAGGTTTGCTAACAAAACCTTAATCTCCTCATGTCCCTGTAGTATAATCCATGGAGCCACGTGAAGCTCAAACTGTGTTTGATGATAGAGCCCAATGACTTTCCCATATAACCCACTCGGTACTTCCACTTCTAGCTCAGTGTTCACTAAGACTTGATGGCCAGAAGGGATAGATATGGGCCCTACCGCTCAAAGAGGTATCCCTTGATATTCATATATCTGCTGGAGAAGGGCCTGAGTCTTGCACTTTAGTCAGTGGTGGTAAACTGGCCTCACCCCATCACTATAGGCAAGGTTGATATGGCTTGTATGCACTGGATCCTTCAATACTCCAATAGTGGTAAATAAAAATTGGGATCCGCTGACCCAGTATGGCGAGGGTCTCCTTCGGCATATTAACAACAGCCCCAAAATGGCACAGGAAAGTAGTCCAGCTTAAAAGGTCATAGTTTTCATTCAGCAGCACAATTGCCAGGGCTACAACGACAATGGACCCAAAGTGCAGAGGTAGCGCACTGTAAGCCCCCTCATAGACAGTGCTTACTGCTCCAGAAGTTCCATAAACCATTCTATGGTCCACATCCGGTTTCAACGTCAACTTTGTCATTGGTTTAGTGGACACTATGCTGACTGGAGCACCAGTATCTATTATAGCGCGAACTCTATTTTTCACTACAAAACATCACAGTATGTACACTCAGAATAAGAAGCTTATTGACTGTTTAATATGTGAACATTTACGGGCTCTCTTTTCCCAAGAAAACTCATTATTCCCTCACTGACTTATGGGTAATCTTTGACTATGGCATCTAACGAAAGGGCTAAATTTACTCCTTTCAGAGTTGGCGCATCCACGGTAGAATCAAGTTGGTCTGAGGAAGCTTGATCAAGCATTTGATAGGCATATGGCTTCAGTTGTTTGGGGGACTCTTCTTCCACTGCCGCCTTGGCTTGAGCTCAGGTTATTATGTTCACTCCTCCAACCAGCTGCTGATATAAAATTCCGTCATCATACTGAGGGACTTTTGCAGGGTATACTACTATTGTTTCAGGGACGTTTTGAGTGGGTATCGCAGAGGTAGAGGGTCCCATCTCTACTCCGCTCCATCTTTTCACTGATAATATTGACCTTGGTGTACGTAGTTCTCACGGAGGTTATGGAAGAATTTTGCCAAATGACCAGGGCAACTGAATTCATAGCAGTTAACCTCATAAGAGACACGTCCTTGATTATCATAAGTAGGTCCAGACCAGAAAGTTTGGGGTCATTCTGCATAACCAGCCCCAGGTCAGTAAGCTGATTGCTGACGGTCAGCATAGGTAGGTCCTGGTCAATAACTGGGTTGCTGATGGTTTTCATGGCCAGCCCATTGTTGCTGATTGAACTGTTGAGTATAATTTGGCCGATGATGAGGCGCAGAGATATAAAAAGGCCAAGGATTACTAATCAGAGCTGGAGGCGGATTATAGTATTCTCCTGAATAAGAGGGTGCAGTAGCAGCGGTAGCCTTTTGTTACATAATTGGCGGTGGAAAGTTAGGGGATACACGATGCAAAAACAGTACAATCTTGAGCATAGGTACGTCATCATCCAGAAGTGGCAAAATAACATTATGAAGTTTATGATATGGCTTCACCATGGAGGACATGGCAATGCACATGTTGACTTCCTCTAATTACCCAGCTCCAATCAGTACATGGGTTTCAGCTGTGAAATAATCAGCAAACTCTAGGAGAGTCTCATTTTGACAGAATCTGATGGTTAAGAATTCTGCTTTTTGCTGCGACATCTTTGAAGTATCCCCAAACAGGCGAAGTATGGTATCCTTTATGTCCTTATAGGTGAAAGAACTACTTGGGAGGTAACAGGTGACCTCATCGGCACTTCCTACATCTAAGGCAGATATTAACAACAAAGCCTTCCATCTATCAGAGGCTCCTTCTGCTGTAAACTCAAACCATTTAGTGAACCTATGAATATTCCCATTGCAGTCAAATGGAGGTAATTTTCTAATATTAACCTCCTCATCCCGTTCATGGGGTTTCAGGCCATACTGAGGAATGGATTGAGATCCAAAAGCAGTTTCTAGATGGTGAATTGGATTAGCGGAAGTTGGAAGTCCACCACTTCAGGGGTAGCATGACCTTCTGCCCTGGGCGGTACTGCCATTACTTGAAGGAAATGTCTTTCTGACTTGTATTTTGTATCTGGTACTAACATCCTGGGTGTAGTGGCTCCTACCAGCGTCATATTCATCCTCATATGATGCCCCCTCTTTATGGTCATCATTGTCCCAGCGAGAAGACTGAGAGGTATTGGTCAATCTTCATTCTGCACATTGCAGCCATTCAGTAGTATCATTCAATCGTTTGGTGAGTTCTTTGTTTTGTTGTCCCAAGATTTGCATTTGGATAAACGTATTATCAAGCTTGTGCATGACAGCGTCTCGTTACTGAAGAAGTTCATCTTTGTTTTTGAGCACCGCGTCTAAGGTATCTTTGAGTTCCTCATATCCAGCAGGTGCGGTGTTCTGTGAAGATTCCCCAACAACACAGCATGTGTACGGCATGGCTGGTGACTGGAGTTCCAAAGTGTTAGGTGGTTGATCAATGGGCCCCCTGTAGCGAGCACCACTTTTATAATTTTGGATGGTATCATTAGGATCTCTCAGGTTATCTGCACAGGTCAAACCCACTGAGCAACAGACAGACGATATGGGGATCTTTGGTCTTTCAGACACACTTGAAAATATATTTAAAATAGGAGCAATTCCCCCAACTGATTCTTTATTTAATTTTTATAAATACATCTACCTTTTGCTGTCCCATCTCTTTTACACTAAAAACAACCTTCTCTCTCAATCGCCCATCTCGCTTATATACAGTGGCTTCAGGTGATACTGCTTCTCATGGCTTGGGCTATTCTATTCCGCCGATTCTCCTTGAATTCAGCTTGTTATTCTCTAATCCTCTGTCGCCCTAATTGTAGAAGAATTTGCTTTGTATTCATCAAATGTCAACATCACCTTATTGCTTTATCTTATTATATAGAGGCGATCCAATAAAACCCATTTTATCCAATAATAACCTGTTATATACTAATATCGCCTCATCTTGAGGCACCTGAATAATCATATCTGATACTTTGTTCAGAGGGTTTCGCCCTATTGTCCCATGATTATCGTCCAGTCATATTAGAATCACAACATAAGGGTTTTGACTTTAATTATTTAATGAATTCAATGGATCACCTTATGTCAGGCACCATTGCCAACTAAATTCAGCTGTTTCAACTTTTGAGTTTTCAGTGGATCCCAGCAGGTTTGGGTTAATTATGTCATGCAAACTTGACTACTTAACCTTATTAAGCTTTCAAGAAATCAGTGGATCTCAGCAGTTTATTATGTCAGGTGATCAAGTCACCTGATTTTACATAATTGAATCTGCGTCTACTTTTGGTTGTCTCAGTCTTAATTTAGCTTATCAAAATATGTTCTTTCAATGTCTGGCAGTTCCCAAAGCATCTGGATGAATTGCCAATATATTTTTAAAAATAATTTAATGGTGCAGCTTCAAGTTGTGCTCCCCAACCAATTGAGTTGAGTTATTTATTACAACATTCGTTTTCATAGGATTTATCAGTGATTAATGCTGAGGATCAATCTACAATTAGTATTTTATTAAAGATTTAAGAGGACAATGCCATGATTTTATATTTATGATTGCCAGCCAACGTTGCTGAGGATTTTAATGCTGGGTTTACTTGCAGGTGATGCTTAGGATTTCTGGGATGGATTTTGCGTTGCTGTTGGGTTACACCAATGATATTTCATGAGTATCTAGCGTTTTACGCCAAAGATGGTAAAAGTTGAAGACTTACTAATGTATTAGCCCTGTGCTACCCCAGAACCCAATATAACCCTAGATCATATGAAAGTTTTTTGGGTGGGATGATCAGCTATAAAAGCCCCACCTTTTTATTTAAATTAAAAATCTACATTTGCCTATATATTTTTTCAAGTGGTTTGTTACTAAAAATCCTGGATAGCAAGAGATCCCCATGGATTAGATGCTGAGACAAGCATCTAAGGAGTGGTCGGCACTACCACTCCCCCCTGACGCCAATGAAGGCAGCGTAGCAAGGGGTCAACAGTCCTCATACTATTGATCCTGGCAATTAAGCCAAGTTTCTGAACCATTGAAAAATGTTAAATTTTCAACACTTAGTTAGCATTGAACTTCACCAATGACAACCATGGGAGTTAGCATATCTAGTTGGGATTTACATTTTGAGAGGTTCTTGTTTTTAGCATATTTTTTGATGCTAATTAAAGCTAAAGACTAATAACTGCAAGCCATATAGCCACTATCAGTATATAGTACTACAATGTGCTTTTATTATGATCCTATTTTTGATAATTTTGTGTCAAATTATTTTTCTTTTCAGATTGCTGTCATAATACAGTATATCTTTTGTTTCTGAAAATTATCTGTGCATATAAAATTGATGCTTAAGCGCCAACAACAACACCATATATTAACCCTTCTTATGCCTCTTAAAGCTTGTCTGGGGAGACATCAGACACTCAAGTTACAGCTTATATTCTAATAGTTTAAAAAGAGAAAGCTCCACCAAAGGGGTCTCTGCATCCTCACTTTCTGAACTACTATCAAGTAAATAAATTATTTCCAAGTCACCTTAATCCTTATGATCAAGAAAATTTGGATTAAGGCCAAGGTCGAAGCAGTTTTTTTGAGATCTATACTAGTAAAATTGGTGTGCAGAGTAACAGAACGTGCCCCTTATATCAAGCACCACAAAGTTGAAAATTATTACAGAGTCGGATTCCAGATAATCATGCTGATATGCACATGAACAACAAGATACTATATTAATTAAGTGACTTGGGTAACAAACAAAACCCTTTCCATCAAAAACATATTTTAATTTAGATATAATAACCACACTATAGTGTTAGATGCTCATATGTGTTATCCAGCTCGCAGTTGATAGTTTTATCATTTTAGGCTTTCTAAACTATGATAATAACAAGATCTCTTAATGAGGCAGCACCTCCTAGATATGCTCGCTAACTCCCAAAGTTCTCTTTGGTACAAATCATTACTTACTGAGGAGCACATAAGAACTTCATAACATTTGGATAATATTTATAGAAAAGTCAATGAAATAGATGCTCAGGCGCTGGGGTGACTGCAACATCTATGCTCCATTTAATACAATATATAGGGAAATTTTGGCTAAAATCAGTGAAAACACTATTGATGACACATTTTGGGGGCGCTGAGGTAAGGGAGCAAGAATAAAAAACAATATGATGTGATAAGTTGGTGGGATGAGGTAAATTTATATACATCAGTGGCTAGGGGGTTTGTGCCGATGGGGTGGCGATGAATCAATCATACATTGATACTGACTTTACTCAGCAATGATTTACAATAAAGCGTATGGTAACAATATATTTATGTGGGTTTAGTGGCTTAGTCAATTTTACCTCAATCTATTTAATGATATAATAATTAAGCTAAATAATATCAGATTTTTAGTCAGACTAAATTGCAACATACACTAATCACTGTTTTCTTTTATGTTAGATGAAGATCAGGTGATTTTAAACTATGGTATCTTTAGCATCCCTACAATGTGCAAAAGAGCAATGAACTCACTTTCCATTGAAACATATAGAGTCGCCAGTATTTGATTAGTAAGGTGCTGTTATAGAGTTGCAGACTTTTTTAGAAGTTTTATACAATTATCTACTACTCCTTCACACTAAAACTGTTAAAGTAGTTTGTCTGTTTATAGCTCGCATGTTCTCAAGGCATGACGTGTTTGATTTTATTAATGATAAATCCACAATTTATTGCTCAGTGTAAATGGCCCTGTTTAAATTTTTTTGAGAAGTATTCGCCGCACAAATTGTTACCACCTGAGTTAGATGGACAAATTGAAAGCCTCAACTAGAATTTGGAAACATAGCTTTTTGGCTTTTCTATTGTTAAAATTTGGGCAAAAATTTGCTACTAGCCCAGTTTTACTACAACTTACAACACTATTCAACTGGACACCCTCCCTTCTTTGACAGTTTTAATTATAGTCCAGTTTTTTATAAATACTTCAATAATGCACTCAGTGGTAGATATATGACCACATTATCCAGCCTTGACTACAATTAAGCTATAAAGTTAGCATTTTAATACTAATTTATAATCTATAATAAGCTTCTTATATCCAGCTAAGATTGCTTAGTATTCTATAAATCTCTCTTTCTTTTCCATAATGATAACATTAGTTACTAAAAATTGATTTGAACAGCAATTTTGATAATCACACAGGAGAGATGGGCGTATTTAACAAAAATCAATTAAACTTGGCAAAAAAAAGTAACAGACAATGGACAAAACGGTGCGCCAAAGGGCAAAAAATGCCCTGTAAGGGGACTGGGAATTATGGTCGCCAAAAATCACAAGCTGAGGCACCACCTGGGTTTGTGAAGTTTACCATGAAACATAACCAGTACATGGAAATCCAATATAATCATCCCCTTTTAAAGGTAGAGCATGAGCTTCAACTCTACCTAGGGGTTGAGTCACCACTCTATGGGAGAAAGTGTGTAAGGCACTGACCTCCCTCTTCCCCTACGTGGTGTACACTAACATGGAAATGGTTCCACGCAGCTGGGTTGATTTAGGCTTTGAGATCAAAGAAGATGAAAACACCGCTGCAAAAGTATGCATCAAAGCTGTCCTCCCCAAGGGCAAACAAATTGTGCGCACCGTGCACACTAGATGGAACAAAGCAAACATTTTATTTATCTCCTTTGACTCTCTCCCCACCAACCTCCCCCACAAGCAAATTGAGGAGGAGCTCCAATCTGGACTTAAACACTATGGAGATATTAAACAACTTGAACTACAACGGTCTCAATTGATGCCAAACCTAAGCACAGGAAAGGCAATCGCCATGATCCACCCAACTCCCAAGATGGCTTCAAACCTCACAAGAATCCCACATGAAGCGCAATTTCACCTCCCAGATGGGAAGGTGTCAGAGCCATTCAGTTTCACACCAGAACGCACACCGCATATCTGCAACCACTGCACCAAATTGGGGCACAAGGAACATGCATGCCCCGTGAAGGAGGGCATCATGGCCCCAGAATTCTGTGATGACGTTATAGACAAAAATGAGGTAGAATTTGGAAAAATGATTGATGCCAACCACGCCTTCCAATGGGGAGAGGATGGTCGCTACCTCATCATAGACCCAGTAACACTCAAAGCATGCAAAATGCTGAAGAAGGCCTGCAAGCGGGAAGTGGACAAGGCTGCATCACTCACGGCCTCCACCATTGACCCCAGCAAAATTCAGGAAGACATTGAGGAAATCAGCCGAGACAACCAATCAGAATAGGCTGCTCAAGATGAGGAGCTTTTGGAGGAAATTACCCAAGTCACTCAATCAGAGCAGTACGCTCGTAATGAAAATTTTCTCAACAATGTGACTAAATTACCAAATGACATTAATCAAGCGAAATTAGCAGAACAATTTGGCTCCACCATGGGCGGAAAAGAAGTGACCAATTTTCCAAATTTGCACCCTAAAACCACAGAAACAAATCAGCACACTGCATTAACTCGCCAAGGGTCACATGTGGAAGAATATGCCACAAATTTTAAAAACCACAGTTTCCACGAGAAATTGACACAAGGTAAGGAATTGGATGATGCCAAAGGTTATACTGGCCCTATGGCATGAAGCAGGACCACTAACAAGCACGTTGGGGTGGGCCAGGTGGCCCTCCCAACCTCTCCTGAGGCGCCGTGGGCACCTCAGTGACAATAGGGGTGCTAAAAATTTCAGGAGCCAGGGCTCATGTGTCCCAAGCCAAAAAGCTGGGCTTTCTGCAAAAACGTCCTGTAGATATCTTGGCCATCCAAGAAACCCAATCTCTACAGGGGGAAGAGGGATCCTGGTCAGCCATGGTCTCACCATCCCTATCAATTTGGATGACACACTGTGGGGTGGTCATCAGAAATAACAAAAAACTAAAAGTCACCAACTCCTTATCATATCTGCATTGCTGCGTCCTGGTAGCAACGATCACAAACCAAGATGACACAATTTTGATAGAAAGAATCTTTGCACCATGCACTGCAGCCAAGAGGAAACAGTTCCTCAAAAACATCCCAACACTCACCCACCCACCTGATACCATCTTACTGGGCGACTTCAACTGCTTGGATAACCCCAACACGGACCAATGGCCTAATCCCAGGGGATACCCACCAAGGCACATCGAGTTCTGTGCAATGAAGGCATCCCTAGGCCTTCACGATACCCTCCCCCTCAGCTCACCACTCCTTCCCAACATGAAACACCCCAACATATGCGATGGAACTCTCACCTCAATGAGCCACATTGACTACATTCTCACACTGAAAAACCACCACTCCAACATCTCCAACTTCACAACAAAAAAAACTAATTTCTCTGACCACCAACTCATTTTGGTGCAGCTCTCACCAACCCAAACTCTCACACAGGCGTTGACCTGGAGGAAGCTACACCTAGAAAACATAAAATTGTCTGAAATATCTGACGGGGTCAAACATGAGGCCATGAGCCTTAAATTCACAGCCCCGTTCAAATTGGATCACATCAAAACCTGGGCAAATTTCAAAACTGAACTAAAAAATAAAAATCGTCACATCGCCTTGTGTAATTACACCACTGACACAGCCACAATCAGGCGCACCTTAGCAGAACTGGACCAACTCAAGCTCAACCATAAATTCCGGCTACAGCCCCAACTGGGGGCACAAATGGGCAGAAATATCAGCCCGTCTAAACGCCCTCATTTTTAAACACCAGCACAGAATCAAAGTATCAAGAAAAGTTAAGTTCATAAAAGAATGAAAAACCTGCTCATTGTACTTCTTCTTCCAATTCAACTCCTGTGGCAACCAGCCCACGTGCACACAGGTCTTTAAAGTTGATGGCACCATGGCAACTGACCCAACGGAGGTCAAAATGAAGAACACCGCTATTACACTGAACTATATTATGACACTACAATGGACCCCCCAAAAATTTAAGATTCTATACACACCACTGGAATACAAAGCACACCGCCTGACTACAACCTCCTAAACATAATCACACAGGAGGAGCTCCTGGACTCAGTCCATGGTGTACCATGTAGGAAATGTCCAGGGCCTGATGGGATACCCTAAAAATTTCACAAAAAAAAACACTTCAAACAAATTTCCCCCCTCCTCTTAGCATCAATGAATTAGTGCCTGCTGGAGACACGCCTCCTGCCTAGAGGTCAAGACTCATATGTCATAACCCTGTTTAAAAGAGTGACAAATTTGAATTGCCCAACTGGCGCCCAATTACACTTTCTAACTCTGATACAAAACTGCTCACAAAAATTTTAGCAACCAGATTAGGCACAATTGCCTCCAAAGTCCTGTTGCCAAATCAGTTTGGGTTGATACCAGGGCGTTTAATCTGGACTAATATACACTCCGTCGCCAATATATGTCAGTCCAAAGCAACTGGAGTCCTGGTAAGCCGAGACCAGGAGAAGGCATATGACCACGTTAGCTGGCCATATCTGAAGGAATGCCTGAGCGCTTTAAACAACCACCCAGATTCGTAAACTGGGCGATAATCCTTACAGAATCAGCATCCATGGCTGTATGCGGTCCTGGCATATTAACTAACAAGATCACACCACGCAGAGGGATCAAGCAAGGGGACCCCCTCAGCCCGCTGCTGTATAACTTCAGCTTTGTTTCACTCCTTCGCATTGCTGACTCACGCCTCATGGGCATAGCTACACAAGGCCAATCACTAATCAAAATATTAACCTTTGCGGATGACTGCATAACTGGTATAGCTAACAGTAATGATGCTCGCCAACTGGAACGCACATTAGAGGAAATTTCATTGTGAGCAACGCGTCGCTCAACAAAAGGAAGATGGAAATGATCCTCTTAGGCAAGTACACCAACAACTGGGCTACAATACCCAAACCTCACAGCCCCCCATGAAGGAACAACTCCCTCATTCTTCCCTTCACGCCACCTCCCTCAACCAACCCTGTCCGCCACCTTGGGGTATGGCTGGGGACAGGGGGGTACACCAGCGAGACAATGAAGAACAACCTACTACAGCGGATGTCCAACCAGGTCGCCTCCCTCAAGGGAAGATACCCAGGACTGATGGGCAAGTAATAGTTGCCAACTCACTCATCCTCCAGATGCTGTGGTTCTCCACACAAAATACCCTTCTCACCTACTTTCATGTTCTCAATCCGCGCACCCATCCAGGGCTGGTTGTGGCTTGGGACCCAGCCACCTGTACAGGTGGAAACACTCTTTGTCCCACTCTCCAGTGGAGGCATGGGACTAATATACCTTGAGGTCCACTCCAACTTTATATTGGGCACCTGAATAAAGGAAGTCCTAGCCCCATACCTCCTGCAACAACACTGGCCCAGAGCAGTGAGGTCCAACTTTTCACAGGTGCTAAAAACTATCAAACCCACACAACCCGTCCACCTGCTCACATACCTTGCAAAACACCCAACGCAGTGGGCCCGCATGGAACTCCCCCACATTTCAAATGCCTCCTCCGCAACATTTGGCACATGGGGTGGTCCATCACACTCACAGGAACTAACCAGGGAAGGGGCAGGCCCAGAGCCCGCTTCACACTAATGAACCCAGAGGACAACCCCCAGAGGGACACACATGATGTGGCCCCATTCATAGCAAGAATTGACTACCTGGATGCTTTAAACATCCCATACGATCTCACAACACAGAAGACAATATGGAGGATAACACGTTAATTGCTCCTCCAGCCAAGGGTAAGAGCTAACACATGGCGTTGCCTCAGAAGAACCTACAGAATAGCAGATCGCTCCAACTCTCTCCATGTAGAGTGCGCAGTGTGTGGAGGGGTTGGCACCCTACACCACCGCCTTGAAGAATGCCCCCATCTAGAGCCATATGTCAGGAAGTATCGCGCCTGCTAAGGATTCAAAATAACCAGGAATTATCAACCTCTAGGAGCCTCATCGCGCTCCAAATTGAATCCCCATTACCACCTACCCTCCGCTCCCTAATATTAACCATCACATTGTGGACAATCCACACCATAGCTTTGGATGCTTTCAGGGGAACCGTACTAACCATCCGTGGGATAATCAGTAGATTCCACGTTCACCTACTGGAACACTTCCAAGCCTGGCTTTATGGATACATGAAGCTGAGGCAGCAAAGGCTTGTAGAGTCATGGTTCCACGTATGGTTTATAAACACATACCCCTTCCTCCACACCTGCTCCATAACAGGGGAAACCCCTTCAGAGTAGCGCACTCACCCCCCATACCTGGTGGTATCAGCTGGCAACAGGGGTTGCTCGTCTACTCTGGAGTGCCTAATTTAGTTACAATTCGCCTTCCCCTATCCCTTTATGTATTTTGGTATTGTTCATCCCCAGGTCGACTTACCTTGGTTAAATAAAAATATTCTATAAATCTAATGAAATTTTTGATTGAAGATGCTTGCAGATTAGATCAATTGATTTAACAATAAGATTTACTCATGATGCGTGTATAAATAATTAGTTGGGCGCTATGCTAATAAGGAGATATCTTTAATTTTTAATTGGCTCATGTATCAATAACTAATTTTTTATGAGGATCAATATGTCTTAACTGCCAATAAGTTTTTTAAAAAATCATGTTGCAACTGCCTTAGCGTTTTACTAATCTGCTTTTTTGTACAGTATACTCTCTTCTAAAAATGTTTCACGCTTTTATAAGATTAATTGTTACATTACCTAAGCATGACTTCTAGCTATTTTAAAGGCATTTATCTAAGGATTATGAAACTGAACTTGCTTACAAGGCCAACTGATAAAGGAACTAAGTATTTTTTAACCTGGTACGATGGTTGCCAATTCATGTGAAGTGAAAATAGTTAGATTGTTACATGTTCCTTATATTTACTTTAGTTAAAAGCTTCCCATGCTTAACTATACAAATCTGATATAATTTCTATATGCTCTTAAGTATACTTTTTTGGGAATGTTAAGGCGTAGTTCACGGTAATTTTATCAACAAATCTTAATATGGTTTAATTAATCGTCATAAAATTTGACTGGGTTAGATGTTGGCATACACTAGTAAGTTTTATATTGTCTAACGGTTAGACAAGCTTGTGCATCATTAAAACCACCAAATTTATTACACTGCTGCTCATTACAGGCGTTTGAAGTGTTTTATTATCAAAGAGAAGAAAAGCAGAAGTTACAACATTATAATGACTTGAAAAAGAGATTGAGAATGTTCAAACTAGTTTAAGATTGTCAATCATAATGCATTGAATTGTCAATTTAAGACAACTTGACAGCGCTCAAACAATTAGTAACTAAGTAAGATGATGAATTATACCAGATTTAAAAAAACCTTTTGTATATAAAAACCTTTCTACTTACTAAAAAATGTAGCCAATCATAAAGAAATTTGAAACAATTATAGGCTACATTGTACAATGAGGTCGTGGAAGATTATTTATTATAAATGGTGAGCAAAACGGAAAGAGTTAAGAGTTGAGATAATGAACTATTAGAAGTATTTGAATTACACATGTTCATTTTTTCTCAAATTGAAATAAAAATAGGTAAGTTGCTTTTGAGACAAATTAGATATACTTATAGAGGGCGCAAAGCTAAAAGTATTTACCCTGCTATAAAAATTACCAGTAAATAGACGTAATCCCAAGTATCTACTGGCAACAATCCAGTTGTAGCAAGAATTCCTGTCTATACACCTTGTGCTGTAGCTATATTTTAATTTCTATAAGGCTTCTGAATCACATTAAACTACATGTTTTTAATTGAATAATGATCCTGTATTCTTATGACTTTTTGGAAGTGTATATTTATGTTTACAATGATTTTAAAAAATTCACTGTAATTATCTTGTTTAGATACTAGTTATCAGAATATGGTGTTGCCTTAGTTAAAGAGGTGAAAACTTCATATCACGAGCCCAATGATACAATGTTAGAGGAATTTGTTAGTCCTGAATGAATGGCTATGCTTAGAAAGAAGTTATAGGATTTTAGTTAGAAAAATGATGAGCCAAAAGGAACCTTTGCTGACATATTTTAAGAGGCAAAAATCTTTGTCTGTGCAAAGTAATGAGAAATTTTAAAACTTGCTTTTCCATGAAATTAACAATATGGCCTTATTAAGAGATCTACATCATGCAATGGTATTAACTCTGACCACCATCTTACCTTACAACAAGTAGTATAACTGCAGATGTTAGATTCAATTCATTATTTGCCATAGAAATGTTAAACTTGATAACCCAACTCTAATAACGGTTTAGTGAAATTTGTTAAGGTTACATATCACAAATTGCTGAGTGCATATAAACAGCAGGATGGTCAAATATGGTTAGAAAAGCCTCATTAACTATTTATAGATCTGGATCCACAGGACATTATGAAGAATTCTGATGTCAATTAAGGAACAAAGATCAAGTTAATTCTTTTTTATCAAAGAAGAAGGAGGAGTTTAATACTGAGATGGCAAAAGGCAATCCAGTTTATATAAGTAATAATTTTAAACCACATATAGCCAAGTACCACTTGATAAATCTGATGATGAGCACAAGCTTTCTCTAAATTTTTTAATGAGCTTAAATTGAACCCTTTGAATTGAATAATATATCAAGTTGCAAATGTGGTTGCAAGAGAATAAAATGAATTGAATCCAAATTAATAAGAAAGCACTCGCCATTATGCTTGCCATATAATATACAATTTAAGAGACACTTGAATCAAGAAATAATCATGCCAATTTAGATTTAAAAATGCCAATGTTACCTTTCCTGTTACTATCTGGGAATAATTCACAGTCAAATATATCCAATTGAAATATACTCTAGACTTAGCAAACAATACTGCTATACATGAACTAAAATGACTTTCTTAAAATTCTTTGTGTACCTATGTGGATATTTTTGTTAATATCATAAAATCTTAAGCTACCATGGATAGTGATGCCCCTTATAACATTATCTTACTATAAACTTGAAAATGAAATAAAAAATACATTAGATATAGATCATTGAAAAGAACATGGGACTGCGGGACTTCATTCTACTAAATTTTATGGCTCATACAGTGCCTTGCTTCTTTTTGGGTCATTGTCTGCCATTTCACTGACGATAGTATTACCTGATTATAGTTGCATCTTCATTGTCAATGATTCATAAAATCAACAAACTTTGATTGTGATTTTTTGAGGAGAAAACCCTGAGAAACTAGGACAGACTTTGCCATTGCTGTATAGTTGGGAATGGGATGCATTACTGAGTAAATGGAGCTACTTTGTAATTGTTTTACATATATATGGAGTGTTTTTATTCAATATAAGAAAATTGGTAAATGAGCCCAAAGTTTACTTATGCAAATTTTAATAATCAAGGTATTCTGATTCTGGCCAAGTTTCTGAAAATTATATAACTTGGCACTAATAAGTAAATAAAATGGTCTGCTGCTGGAGATTTCTGTTCAAATTTATATCAAATTCTTGCTCTATGGATAAAATTTAGAATATGACCTTGTATAGCTTTAAGAAATATAATATTGGGCTATAAGCAATTTATATATTAGTTTCCAACATAAATAAAAATTCAATTCAAGTATAAAAACCATTTGTTGCGTTCACCCACATGAGTCCAGTATCAGAGATCAGGACATTTTATGATTTTGGTACCCTGAAAATAAATTATTTTTATCATAGGTTTTTATAAAATGTTCGTGTAATGGTTGATTTTGAACAATTAATAGTACTAATGAAAGACCAAAGGTAAAAAAATTGTAGTACTTTATGAAATAACGAGTGATATTTGCCCATAATGATCATGACCTTGAGTATGCGAAAAATATTGGCATAAATTTGAATACTGGGGACTTTAAGCCAAAAGGGTTTTTCTACCCAAAGGTTGAGAGAGTCTTAGTCAGTGGTTGATAGAGAAACAATGGTTTGCTTGAACATGGACTACTTGTGCCATCCTCAAGTCCCAGAGCTAATCCAATTATTATAGTGAAGAAACGGATGGCTCATATCAAATTGTAATCTTTTATTGACATTTAATAATTTTCACCAAAAAGAATTGTCACACTTTAGATAGGATAGAAGATGGGAATATCATTTTGGGGCGCCAAATTCTTCTTGGTAAGCGGCCTCGCTTTGGGATATTGACATAATTAAATTGCCATATGAAGACCAAGTAAAATGCGCCATTATAACTTCTTGATGTCTAAACCAGCTGACAAGGTTGCCACAAGTCCAATGCAACGTACCTACAACTTTTCAAAGGGCCAAGGATACCTTTTTATCTGATTAAAAGTTATCTTGTGTGCTGTTTTATTTAGGTTATTAACATCTTCAGAAGAGCCTTACTGACCACTTGGAACTTATAGAATAGTAGTTGAAATGATTGACTGCTGCAAACCTCACAATATAAGCATTTAAGTGTCATTTCTTTAGTGATAAGTTGAAGTACTTTGGTTTTTTATTGTGAATTCAGAGACTTAATGGCCCCAAATTAAAACATAAAAGCACTCAAATGAATGGAATTTATTAGATTTTAAGAATTAAAGGTCTTATAAAGCATGCTCACCTGCTATCAACGATTCATTAAAGACTTTAAAAATAGCTGGGACGCTATCCTATATGTTAAGGAATCTGAAGAAAAATATATATTTAATATAAAGGCTCAATTATGGGAGGATACCCCAGTGGTAGAATATGGACCCTCTACCACTGCCTCCCTAGTTTGATCCCAGTAGATGAACTTTGGGTAGAGGACAATTATGACTGTGTTAGTTTTGCGCACCAGTGACCCAAACTGAGATAGTGAATAGCAAAGGAGGTTCATGGAGTTCATGGCCTATCATACGCTGTGCATAAAGTTTTTGAGGCTGTCATGCCAGAATATAAGTTAGTACAAAATGAAAGAAAAACTGATAAACTGCAGCTAATCCAACAATGCCAGGATGCATTGAGACATCAGTGTAATGTAAACCACTGCAAAAAGTAACTAAAACATATTAAAATTATCAAAGATGTTAATTATTCTGTCAATGCCCTCCACTAATCCAACAATTTGCTTGAAACCCCAAACTGTATGTCTCCACTGAGACACATAAAGTTACTTTTTGTCACCAATATGTTAATGAGGCACTGCATTAACAATCCTCCAAGGCTCACAGCTGTTAAGATGGCTTATGTGGACAATCTTATCTAATGCTTTATCTGATCAAATTAAAGATTTAATAACGTTGTCATTATGCTGAACAAGATAGCATAAAAATTGTACCCATGACCACTTTGCATACCTTTACCAAAGCCACTAAAATTCTGATGATTAATTGAACTAATTGAGTTGAACTCCCCATTATCCAATATCACTTCCTCTTTACAAAGTCTTTCAAGATTATAATGATTCTCTAAGGCTAGTTGATTTAACGCCCTGTGATTTAATAAAAATTCCTTATTGATGCACTCTGATATTCTTGACGGTTGCTTAATCGCCAATCCAATTTTTTCTAAAAGTAAATCACATTATCTTACCAACTCACTTCATCAACAAAATACTGATGATTATTTGCTTTTTAGCAACAATCTAGATTTTCTTTTAAATAAAAAATAATTATAATCACTGACCTAACTTTAACAAATCGAAAATGGGTTTTAAAGTCCTCACCATACTGCCAACCCAAAGTCCCAATTATGACAACCCCTTAAGTTGATGAGGTCCTATAATTGAGCAGGGACATCCAATTTACCACTTAAATGCATAATGAAATACAGACAAGCCACAATTAAGTTTGCTGCCCTATATAACATAAAACTTGAACAAAGTGAAAAATACCTTCCTTTTACTAATTTTATGGATTCTCAAATATATGACAAGCTGATGCTGTAAGTCCCAGGGAACGTCCTATGGGTGTTGACTGGGCCATTTTCCCATTTCTGAGTAAGAAGGCACCAAAGAGGATGGCTGTACCCTCGTTACTCAGGGCAATCTCGCTCATGTAGTAGATGAGCGCTGGGTAACAGCTTTCCAACTTCAGATCTCAATTCCAGTACCCACACTAACCTCAGCAGAACTGTTATATTGAATCAGTGAAATCTGCACTGAGATCACCGAAATAAAATTGATCATAACCAATTTGAGAGGCAATCCGCCCAATGCTTGGATTTTAAATGGTCAAAAAGGTATGAACGCTGATCTATCAGCTGGAATGCCTGATGGTTGCGATTTGATTAACATGACAATTGGAAAAATCTCTCCCCTCCCAAATTTGGTAGGCATCACCCCCGATGGGCAGCTTCCTGCTGACAAATTGGGCGTTGCACCCAATGCATTGCAATTGACCAAATGAATGGCCCAGTGACTGAGCATGGGCGGGTTGGGTGTCCCAAACCTGTTCCCAACCAAATGGGCCCACCCCTATGTGGGGTGGCCTTGGGGGATTCCCACCGCTCATCAGGCTAAACGCCATTGCGTCAACCATCAGAAACATAGTCAAGCTTTGGTTCAGGCATTTGAGGTCGAACTGACAGTGACTCAGCCTGCCGCCAAATTCTGCAATGATAGTTCCCAATGAACTAACCCTCCCATACCTGAATAATTTACCAGTTAGGTCAAATTTGAGGGACCCAATCCCAGCTTTGTTTTCCCCCAAATTGACTACTGTTTAATCAGTTGCATCATACTGAGAAAATTGTCGGTCAATTTTTCTTTCCTAAATTTTTTCATTAAAAATTCTTCCTAAAAATTAGTTTTTACATGTTAAAAATTAAGCCGCCTTATCCACCAGTGTTCTCTTACCCCTCAGGGTTAACGGCCATGTGCATCTGGTACTTTATTTTGTGCCTATATGAAATTCTGGCTCACCAGCAGATATTGGTGGAACTTTTTTCAGTTCCATAATTGTCATATCAGAAGCAGTGCCTCAGGCATTCTGGTTTGCTGTTCAGATGCTCTGGCATCTGGTCTGGCAGGCCAGTCTAATTCTTCCTTGCTGTCCACCTGACAGATGCCTCCCAATTGAATTTCAAGTTTACCTGTCAATTCAGTGAAATTCCTCATGTACATAAGATCCCACCATCCTAATGGTTATAAAAGATCAAGTTGTTGGCACTCAGAATGAACAAAAACTTATATTGAGTTCTCTATTGATTCAAATATCTCCCTGTGCCAATTGCAACACTATCAAAACATATATGGCTTTAAAAATATTAAACAAAGCTGTATAAAAAGTCAAAAACTTAAAGAAAGACATAAAATTTTGACTAAGCCTAAGCTGAGAAGGTCTATGCTTTTGATATAATTGATGTTTTTTATGGCATTAAGGTGTTTTTTGTCCTCATCACTTCTTACCATTCCTAATGTTGAGATAAAGTTTGCATTACTGAGCAAGATGGGATGTCTAAACCAAAGGATCCCTGTGTCATTAAGATTAAGCTTTTCAAGGTGAAAGAAATCCAAGCAGATATTAGTAAGAAGATTTTCTGCACTACTGACGACCTCATGGTCATCATGATGAATAAATTGTTTACTTCAGTGTTGGTCCTAATCAAGTTCCAATCATATAGAATATTGATAACTCCAAGTTTATCTAAAACACCATAGTGTTCTTTATTGCCTTCAATAAAATAAAGTCACAGAACCTGAAATTCTATTTTCTAGATAGAAAACGCCACTTAACCAAACACATAAATTGCAGTTAAGACATTCTACATGCTTTTCAGAATGGCATCTATACCATATTCTTTTTTTAGTACTAGATGGTCCTCTATACCATATTCTTAATTATCATATTTTATCCTGACTGATGTTCTGAGACTAAAGAAATTTTGGCCTGGGCAAAGTAATTTTTACCCCTGGTTGAGGCTTGGAGGAGGGCTCTGTTGGTCATTCATAGTATATTGTGAATCCCCAAGCTGGTTTAATGACTAAATTTGAATTCTCATCAACGCCAGTTGATATTAATTCTAAATTCTTTGGTTAACGCATTGTTGAGTTTTAGGCCTAAATCAATGCCTTTCTTAGTACATTAATTACCAATCAGATCCATTTAATTATGATGTTTTTGCAATCTAATGAACTAGGTTTTATTGTTTTGATAGTGACCCACCTACTAATTAATATATGACATTTACCCTTCATGTTTATTATTATAATATGTGGGGACTAAGGCCCTGTTTTAGTTTATTTCATTTAATCAATAACTTATCTCATCTGTTGTACATCATTATATGCTAGTTTAACAATATCAGATACTGGAAACTGCTTGGCTAGACTTTAAGTAAATGTTACCGTGTGGAAAAATGTGATCAATACCAGTACTGAATAAAACAAATAGGATAAAAAATTTGGTCTTCTTCCAGCTTCATTTATGGAGTCTGCCTCTAATAATTCACTAATAATTTTTTCATGTATTCTTGATCATACCAACTTAATACTATATAAAGTATTTTTAATTTTACCAATTATTTAAGCTTTAAAACTATTTATCACATGGCAAAGTAGCATGATTTATTTCTAAGAAAAGTGCAGCCTCTAAACAAATCCAATATCAACTTATCTCTTCATTTCATTTTGATAGACATTTTTCCAACTGTCATTGTGAGAAATAATTGAACCTATGAGCTTCTTATCTAGGTATAGATCCATCTATATTAAATAATCCTAATCTGTTATAACACTAGGTGTTCCAAAGGACTTTTAAAAATTTATTTCACTTATGATATCAATGAGTATAGAGGCTTAAAAAAACTTGATTAATATAGCTAAGACAGCTCTCTCTAATATGTCAAAAAATAAGAACTATTGTAAGGCTTCCTACAAAAGAAAATATGGCAGGTGGCATCTACTTCCTTTATTTCTATAAAAAAGGCATCATTAATATGAAAAAATCCTTTTTGATAATCCTATCCTCGCATTCCCTTGAAGTTTTCATGTTGAAAGGATATGGCTCTTATGTGAAATAAAAGCCAAATAAACTATCAAAGAGTATAAAAACTCCTAATAGTTTTACAATTGCCTCCCAATTATTAATATACAACCACCTAAATCTTAAATCTCTTATATTTATATTTCTAAAGTAAGAAGTTTTTTGTTTTGACAAAATATCTCAAATTCCAATTTCATTTTCTCCTTATCTATGTTTACTAATATCAAAAAAGCATATATAGATCATATTCTTTTATGGCATGAGCTCAGAGGTCAAGTTTCATTAGGCTTTTTAGGACCTGTTTATTTTAATTAAACATTTTTAGGTTTTGTATTTTATATATAACATCATTATTTTAGGAAAATAAATGGTTTTTATTTATCAAATTAATGAGCATTTCTAGGTAAAGAGCGTGCCTAGAAAAAGCATGCCTGTGAGTATGAGTGCTTAAGCAGCCACAATAAACAAGACTACCTAGCGGCGCCCTTCCTGGGGAAATTTAAGATATGAGAAAAGAAATAAAAGTTTTTGGGTTTATTGTACAAGTGAGCTTACAAAAGCTGAGTTCTTGGTGCAGTTGAAACAATTATACTCAGCAATTTGGCAAAGAAATTCCACCCCATGAGTCTCTTTCAATTGGAGCTAGGAATGAATATTTTCATAGCTTACTAATAATACAGAACCTGAGATTATATATAAGTATAAGAATAATTCTGGAAGAGTTTTAATAAGTTCTTATTTAAGTAAGATATGAGAATAAAAAACCAACACCATTCAGTAGCAAGGTGATGGGTTTAGGTATGGCAGGTGGGAAGGTGTGCTTAGAGAAGAACGTTCAGAAAAAATGGAACAGTTTTTATTCTCAATAATTCTGCATGGGGTTTGAATGGCTCATTTTAATAATTATATGTATTTAATTTGCTTAACTTCATTATGTTATAAAATATTGCTCCCTTTCCAAATATTGATTTTGCTTGCCACTACCCAAACTTGATAGCTCAATTGACCTGTTGCTTACCCTTTTTGTTCAACTTGGGGCTTATTTGAGATTCATTACTAATGAATTTCATCAGGGGTCTCTCCAGGTATCAAATATTTTACAAAGGGAAGATCCTTTATTAATTCCTTTGTTTAAGAAGAGTTTGGTGCCTGCTGCTACCATCAATGTTGCAATTGGTTCTTGGGCGTCAAATTACAACTGCACATGTCAAATTGCACATACTTAAACAATTAAAATTATATGAGAACAGTGACCAAAAAATAAATAATTTTAAATTGATAAAAGGTCATATTCTTGTTTGCATTTAGTAAGCTATGAATAAAATTGATTCCTTTCATTAAGCTACTCATATCATTATAAACCAATATGATACTCAAAAATAGTGGGTAGTGCATAATTGAACTTTAATCACTAGGAAACATGGCCCTACATTTGGGGATAATAAAGAAATCTAGTGAGGGTATTACGCTGACATGGGGCAAGGTATAGCTAGTAAGAATAAAAAAAACTGGAAGTAAAGCTTGCATGGCTATGGGGATAAAGTAACTTTTATATTAATAAATGTTTCAGGGTTTAGTGCCAGTAGGGTGAAAAGGAATCAAACGCGTGTTGATATACTTTTTCTAATTGTTGATGCAGTCTATTAATTGTTATAGTAATTAATTCTATTAATGACTTTTTTAACTCTGGGGAGCACCCCTTCTCCTCAACTGCAAGGAATTCCCATTCCGCTTGAAAAAGGGGGTGAAGAGGGTGGCCATTTCTCTTTTGTCCCATGCGATTTATCATGTGGTAGACAAGAGGTGGGTGACAGCATAATCTCTCAAAGTCGACCCCCTTCCCCACACCTTACCACCAAAGAGTTGGTGCAGTGGATTGGGGTGTGTTTGAAGATGGCAGAAGAAAGAGGCCACCATCAGCGGGTAGATAGTGGGCATATCTCTCCTTCAACAACTTTGAGCTCTAATGAGGGGGCCATTAAATTGAATAAATTGAGTTCCAGTGGAATTGAGTCATCTTTGACATGCTCAGGGTTAAAATCCCACCAATATAATCTCTTTACATAGTCAAAGGCGGTCCAAACACTAGAAGGTTCAGGAGCAATAAATCTGATCAGTACTAATTGGATCTCCCCTATTTAGCCTGGCCTTGGGCCCATCCAGTCATGCACTGGATGAAGCGTTACTGATCCGCCAAGTGAAATCAAACTGGGAGGTGAAATTTGGTGGAAAATTTGAGCAAGAGTTGACTGTCCAGAATGAGATATTATGGCATCAGAATAGTTTCAGAATGTCAATCCGGTTCAATTGAATGGAAATGTTACCCTCATTTCATGCAAAATCTACTTATTCCCCGAGCCCTCAGCACATGAGACAACCTTCCTCAACAGCTATGGTTGATGGTTAATTTTAAATTGTTGTTTTAATAGCCATTTTTTTCCTGCAAAATTTTTTCCAGTTGATTTTACAT
The DNA here is from genome assembly GCA_022478985.1 of Massospora cicadina. Taxonomy (NCBI): domain Eukaryota; kingdom Fungi; phylum Entomophthoromycota; class Entomophthoromycetes; order Entomophthorales; family Entomophthoraceae; genus Massospora; species Massospora cicadina. Next base: position 29,293 of record JAKSZP010013331.1, on the reverse strand, counting down.
CTCTTCTACCAGCCGCTGCCAATAGATGCTATGTCCTCCAATATACGCAATGACTGGGACATAATGGCCATAATCACAACGTTGCTACCCTCTCTTCTCAAATGAGATACCACTATGATGGCTTTCTGGAGTTATCCTCAGTTGTGAACGCCATCTGGCGTCAGTATGTAAAATTGCCCCTGGAGATTTTTCTCCCTGATGGGCTAAATTTCAAGATTTTTCTCGCGCTCAGCAACCCATGTCACCAGAGTTACAGGGCTCCCTGTAGTCCCAAAGAAACCAACAGCAGCGGAATTAGCAGCCATCACTGAAGCCATAGCATTGTTATTAGTAGGGATGGTTCTTATGGAGATTGTTGACTGCCTCCCCTCAATCATTTCTCTCCCTTTCAGATATCAGTTCATATGGATGGCTATGACCCTGGCATTCTGGGTGTTACCCTACCCAAACTGGCAGGTTAGTTTCAATTTTAATTTCCATCTCTGTGACATAATTTACCAACCATTAGTTTCTGCCATCTTTACCCTCAACTTAGAAGTAGGTGATGAAATCATATCATTATATCACATGAACCTACAATCAGTGCTTAGTCTGGCTCTTCTTATATGGTCAATTGGTGCATTAATCAATTGATTCTGCGTGGTGGTGGTGGTGGAGCTTCTGACTTATTATTTACTCCAACAGAAACCAATTCCGGCCTCATTCCATCTTAGGGCGGTGGGTTCATCCTTCCAGTCCTTGGAAATTGTGACCAGGCTTTGGAAGCCCTTTCCAAGTTGCAGGTGCAGTTATAAGATAACACGGCGGCTTCCTCCCCCCTGATAGATGCGCAATATATTGTGGCTCTTTTTGAGCGCAGTGGAAGGGGATGATTACTGTTGAGTCACGGGATTTTGCGCTCAGCAAATCAAGCAAGAGTTTCTACTCAAATGATTATGCTGGTATCTTCTGTGGTTCAGGTGCCGTTGTTAAGATTGGCTTACCTGTTATAATTATTCACATTGATCACAGAGGCGTCTAATCTGGCCTCAATCATTTAAGTTTTATGGTTAGGCTCTGTGACTAAGCTTCTGTTGGACGTTTTACTTTTCATAAATTTAGCCTTAAATCTGGTCTCCGCCAATCACTCCACTTGTAACACTCAGTTGGGTTCATTAGACCAGGTGTGTGCAATGGCCTTCTCCATCAGTGCCATTCTCCAACATGTGTCAGGTGGGGTTGTAGTTGTAGTAAACAGGCTCCCCAGTAAAGCAGTTTTGAGTGGGGTGTTGAATGACAAGTTGTCGTTCTCTTTTGTCTCTCATTTATCAGGCCAGTTTGGTCCAGGCTCCCAGAGTGTGCCTTGGTGTCAGCGGATGCTCAAGTATCTTCCCCTTTCATTGTCGCTCCATCTCTTTCCCTGGCGCCAGTTAGTGAGGCGTTATCAATGAATCCCCTAGTACTTATGTTGTCAGTGTCCCAGCGCGAAATTTTAATGGTTCTTCCTGTGGAAGGTTTCAATTCCCCTCTCAATTCCAGTTCCCCAGACATCTCAGCGATTATTACCGCTCAGCCAGTAGTGTTCCATGCGGTGGCCAATAATAGGATTTTCCTAATTTTTGTTGCCTCTAGAAATTCATTTAGGTACGCACAGGGTGTCAATTGAGGCCCTTGTGGATATTGGAGCAGCAGGAAACCTTATGAGTCTAAAAAATGGTGCAGGATCTCGACTTGGACATGGAAGTAGGGGCGGCAGTATTGGGCGCATCTTCTTCTTCAATGGCATGATACAAAACATAACGCCTGGTACCCTTTTCTGTGCACCAGTTATGATTTTATAACCGGTTTACTGCAGTTCCAGACATGCTCTTCATGGTTATCCATGGGGTGGGGTGGTGGAGTCAGCATCAGGTTAACATCACCCTGGGTTCAGTTATACTTTCTTTTGCAAATGCTTAGTTTTGTGGGGAGTTTTCCCTTATTGATACCCTTACAACTGAGTGAGGGTTGGTATCAATCATGTCACTTTTTACCCCTGCAGGTCTTCCGCCATATTTCCCCTGGCGTTTGTAGCCTATCAGGATATTTTTGACCTGGAGAAAGTGAGTTGCCTTCCCCTACATTCCAAGTACAACTTAGATTTCCAGTTTACAGTGGCCATGCTGTGAAATCGACCATGGGCTCCACAAGTGTGCCATGCCAACCAGTATGAAGACTGGTTGGCCCTTTTCCGTTTCGCCTTCATTTGCGTACCAACCCCTACAAGTCCACGTCCAACCCACCAACCAACCACCAATGGCTTCGCCTTTAGCCCTAGGCATCCTTGGCGTGTGCCCCGGCAAGTCCTGCCCTCTTCCTGGGTGGCTCAGGCACTCCCGCGCTGCCTCACCCTCGCGACCCTTCACCAACCCATCTGGGCATGCCCCAGAGAGTCCATCCCCCTTCTAGGATGGCTATGGCACCTCCCGCGCTGCACCCCGCTAGGTTGTCAGCCTGTCAGGGCATCTGCTGATATCCAGCTGTCCAGGTTCCTGACAGTTCCTTATAGGTAGGAGGCATAGGAGCTGCCAGAGCCAGCCACTCCAGGCATGATTACCCACACCTATCAGGGATCTCCTGTCCCATCTTAACCCTACTCTAGCTGACGAACTACTTACAAATAAGAAAATATGGGCGAAAGAGAGATCTTTATTTGGTGGGAATGAACGACTATTTATACCTAGGCTATTGAGCCTCTGAAACCTTAGCCATCCCGGCTGAAACTCTATCAGATCATCAATTTCATTCATTCATCATAGCGATTCCCTTCCAATCCACTCATCTGATCACTGAATTCTACATTAGGTCAATCCATCCTCAGCATGAGTCGCCGGCTAATCTTATATATTTCATTAAGTTAAATATAACTTTATGCATCCTCAGCATGAGTCGCCAGTGCTCCAAATTAGTCAGTAGAACCATTTTTGGATGATTCATGATGGATATATTGGATTTCTGCTGGAAACTCCCACAACGATCCTTGAATTGGTATTTTGGCAGCAAATTCAGATTCTGCCAACTCTAAACTCAATTAAATTATATATAATTAAATAGTATTAAACTAGGAGATTAGCTGGCAATTGTGCCCGACTAACTGACACCTCTAATCCTATACTATTGGAATGATCCATCTGGTTAAATTCTCAACAGGCCATGATCAATATCAACTGCCCGTTATATCCCAACATGGTGCAGGAGGACAAGGCATTGGAGATGTAATTGTACAATATGCCTAAAGAAGGTTAGGTATTCAAGCAACCTTCTCCCATGTTCCTATATTTGTAGATCAGAAGGCAATGATATGGTATGTCCCTGCATTAACTATGAGCATTTGAATAATACCACCATTCCTGACCCCTATCCTCTCCGCCTTGAGCAGATGATTAGTCAGGCGATTGCGAAGTCCTGGGTGTTTTTGATACTCAATCTTGTGAATGCATTCAACCAGATCTAGATGGCAGAAGGTCAAGAGTGGTTTATATCGATTTGGACCAAAAGGGGCATATTCCAATTCCATATAATCCTTTCAGCCTAAAGGTGACCTGGCTAAATTTCAGTGGGTTGATAAATAATTTTCTCAGCGACCTCAGTTTCACCTGTGTGGTGGCATATACAATAGTATCCTCATGCAGTCTCCCACCCTTGAGCAGCTTGAGAAGTACCTGGAGGCGGGGTTGAGTGCACTGACAAGGCAAGCTTTGTGTAAAGCTCTTCAATTGCAAGTTTTTCAAAGAGGAGGTTACCTTCTTGGGTAACCTGGTTTGAAAGAGGTTGCGCCATCCCCCAGCATGCTCGAGCAATACTTGAGTGACCTAATCCTACGACCCAGAAGCAGTTATTGAGCTTATTGGGCATGATCATCTATCTAATAGATTTTCTCTTGCCCTCTCGCAGCTGGCCACACTGCTTCATCCCTTGATTTAGAAGAATGTTCCATTCTAATAGATGGAGGATTTCCAACAGTCGTTTGACACCATTAAGGAGGGTTTTTGGCGCTTCAAGTTCTTAAACATGAAGTTCACTAAAACAGTTATTGTAACATGCGACGTCTCATAAGCCACCATGAGGGTGGTTAGTTGCAAGTACGCTATAGGGTGTAACATCTGGTCGCTTACCTTTTTCACAAGCTCACTTAATCTAAACAATCCTGGGCTATAATTGATAAGGTGTTGGCCACCGTGGCATGGTCTCACCCACTGGCAGTACCTTTTTCAGGGCGCACGCTATGAGGTGACCATGTGAATGGATCATTAAGCCCTTATGTATTTTCAAAAACTTCGTAAGCTGGTGCATTACTAGGCCCAGACATATTGTGACCTCTTTAATTTAAATTTTAATACAAATTCATAAAAAGGGCTATTAATGTCCTTACTGACTTGTTGAGTTGAATCCCTGCGTTGAGTCGGTCAGAAAGGAAGATCAGAAGCTAACTATGGTAATTCCGCCAGCCAAAAACTTAGTTATTGCTCCTCCTGTAATTTCAGTGGTGGATTGTCCCCAGACGTGCCTCTATTTTATTGGGTATTGGCAAGTAAAATAGCCTGCTTGGAGGGGCTGAATTTGTTGGGCAGATGGTACTTCTGATGCATAAGTGGACCATTATTCGTGGGCAGAGGGGATAATTCCTCTTAGGTCAAGACTGTGTGTTCTGCCTTAATTCTGTGCCAAAGCCATTCAGTCTCACCATGACCCTCTGGAAGTTGGTTACCTGGGAAATAAAAAATGAATCAATTTGGTAAGATAGATGTACAACTGGCTGGGTATCTCCAAAAATATCCTAGAATGGATCACTAATTGTGTAATGTGCTCATGGGCAAAAATCAGATCAATCAGGTAAAAATGTCTTCTCCATCCCCTGCAGCAGGAGGAGGGTACATGGACCTCAGTTTCAGTCTAATTCATTGTTAAGCTTCCAACTCTAATGGGTTTACCGCATTATGGTGGCCATGGACCACTTTACCAAATTCTCACTCTTCATTCCTTGTTTTAAGCCATCACCTCTGAGGAGACAGTCCAGCTCTTCATATGGCATGTGTTCTTAATATTCAGCTTGCCTCAGGAGATTGTGAGTGATTGGGGGCTGCATTTTATAGCAAAGTTTTGAACCGCACACTTGGATATCTTAAATGTGCTGTGCTACTCAATTACTACTATCCTCAGTCTGAAAGTCAAATGAAGAGGGTGAAAAAGTTATTAAACAGTATCTTTGCTGTTACTTTTCTGCCGCACAGGATGCCTGGGCGGATGACCTTCCATTGGCCCAATTTTTTATTAATAATGGCACTCATTCATCTACCAGATCCTTGCCATATGAGGCCACGTTGGTATAACCCCTCATTTTCTATTGGCTCGTACCCTCATCCATAAGTTCCAGCAGTGGCGGACCATGTGCAGCATATTTGAAACACCCAATCCCTGGTCCAGGAGCATCTTATTAAGGCAATCAGCGATTACAAATGTACATGGACCAGAAGTATCTTTCAGCTCATGAAATAATGGTGGGGTCCTCCATCATGTTGTAAACACCTGCATAAGCAGGTGTCCTCCCAGAAGTTTTAAGCAAGCACTCCAGGCCACGTGTGGTGGAGGCAGATTTGGTCAATGGCGTTTAGTTTGACACTTCTGGACCACAGGAACCAGCACCCATTTACACGTTTTTAAGTTGTCCATGTTTAAGGGAAAGGACCCAGTGGTGCTGGAGCCAATTGTGGTTGAGGGATCAGAAGATGCTGAGGTCAAGGAAGTTTTGACTTTCCAGATATCCCGCCGTTCAGTACAGTATCTCATGGCCTATAAGGAGTTCCCATTGTTTGAGACTAGCTGGGTCAGTGCCCGTGACTGTGTAATTGTGGTGAGTTGGTGGATGAATTTCACTCCCTGCATCCTAATGCCCCCTGTCCCCCACCAAGATTGCCACGCTCTTGGCTATAAGTTGCTAAAAGCTCATAAGCATATCACACTCTCTCAAGCCAACAATGGTGGCCCCCTGTTTAAAGAGGGAAGAATAATGTAAGTCGTGGGGAGCACTCCCTGCGCCTCAACCACAAGGAATTCACATTCAGCATGAAAAAGGAGTGAAGAAGGCGGTCATCCTCTTTGTGTCCCAAGGCGATTTAGCCCATGTGGTGGATGAGTGGTGTGTGATAGCATATCCCCTCAAATTCGCCCTCTTTCCCCCCTACCTCACCACCCAATAGTTGGTGCAGCAAATTTGGGAGGTGTTCTTGGAGGTGGCGGTAGCAAGAGGCCACTGTCTGCGGAGAAGTGGCGCCACATCTCTTTTAAACAAACTTTTGTCCCAATGAAGACCATTATATTAGTTAATTTGGGTTCCACCTGAATTGAATCATCTGCGGCATGCTCAGGTTAGAAGCCCCTTTAATGTGTTCCCCTTCCACTGAAAAAGGCGGGACAACCCCAGTAGGTTTAAGAGCAAAAAATACATTCAGTATGCAATGGGATCTTCTCTATGTGGCCTGGCCATGGGCAAATCCAGTTGCCCTCCAGATGAAACATTACAATCTGCAAGCAAAATTGTGCTGGGAGGGGAAAGTTAGTGGCAAACTTTAAAGAGAGTCAGCGCGCAGTCTACTATTGTACCAGCGTCAGAATAGTTTCTGAATGGAAATATGGCGGAATTAAATTAAATCACATTACCCTCATTCAAGAAAATTTGTTTATTCCTTAATCCCTTAGCACTTGAGACAACCGTCCTCACAGGTACAGTTGTCAGTCAATTTTCTATTACTGTTTTCTTAAATATTTCCTTGATGATTCTTGCAATTTTATCTTACACTCTCTTCTACCAGCTGCTACTAATAGGTGTCATTTTCTCATCTATGCAATGACCGGGCCATAATGGCCATAATCACAACTTTGCTACCCTCTCTCCTTGAATGAGGGTACTGCTATAGTGGCCTCCTGGCGTTATCCAAAATTTTGGACGCCGTCTGGCATCAGGATGTGACATTGCTCCTGGACAACTTTCTCCTCATTAGGCAAACATTTCTTGACCTTTCCATGCACTCAGCAGCTCGTGTTGCCAGAGCAGATCTGGGGCTCACTATAGGACTAAAGGAACTTACAGCGGCGGAATCAGAGGCCACCACTGTGGCCATGTCATGTTTGATAGTAAGAATGGTCGTGATTGTGACAGTTAGACACCGCTCTTCAATCAATTCTCTTACCATCTTTATAACAGGTCATATGGGCAGCTAGGTCTTCAGAATTCTGGTATGTATTCTGGGTATGTACCCACCAAAACTTGTAGGCTAATCTTAACTTTATTAGCTGGCTCCATGACAACTTCATCATATAGATAAGGTACTCAATCTTTAGTCCAATTATTAGATAAAAGATAAATAAATAAATATAAACCACAAAGTATTCAAATGTTTGGTCAGGACAAAATGCAACATTTTACCCACCTGACCAAACATTAGAGCACAAAAATGATTGAGGGGTTAGATAAGTTTTTAGGACAATGAGGCCTCTAAGCTAGTATGAAATAATCAACATTTTTTATTCTTTTCCTGGTTGCTTGGGATCTTCACCAGTGAGGCAGGATCTAGTGGGCTAATTATAATGAGTTTTTGGTGATTAATGGTTTTCATAGTTTACCGCATAGTATCCCTAAACTGACAGGCTCCTTTGTAGTATAAGTTACTTCACTCTATTCAAGCAATACATAAACAAAAGTGATAAATTTATTTTATTAAGTGGACGGGGTAAGAGTAGGTGTCTTACAAGGAACCTTAATGTTCTCCCCTATTAGCGTAGATAGTATTAGTGGTAGCAATGATGTCCATATTGGATTGGCGGAGTGGAGAAAGGGGTATTGCCACAATATCCATCAGGAATCTATATGGTAATATATGTTCCAATAAGGGCTTAATGGCTCAGTTCAATAGTAAAATTCGTCCAACTTGATATAGAAAACTCTTTGTAATTTAAAAACTGTGCTGGGGTAAATTCAAAGTGCGTTGGCAGCTTTTTTGATATCTAATGGGTGTAATTTCCTCACTAGACTTAATTTTAACAACTAAGGGAGGTTGACTCTTGAGCTGTGTTTCCTCTTTGTTTAATGGGTTGGAGGTGTTGTCCCAAAATTTACAGGGTATTATTTCAAAGTTGGCTCTAAGTCCAAATGCCTACATAAATGAGGTCCCAATAGGTATATCAAAATTCTCGTGGATATGACTATAGCAAGTTTAGAAACTAGTAAATTAACCCAATTTAAGTGACAAGGAATTTTAAGCTCCTATTGAGATAGTGTCATTGATTCTAAAGTTCCTTATTCATTTATGATAATATATATCTGGCGCAATTTCCAGTTATTAATTAGCTTGGATGAAGCAATGGTGGTGGGCGCACCGATGTCAATAATGGCATGGAAAAGGAGTTTGTTCATGCCGATATTCAGTTAGATACACTTAGGGGGATATCCATCAGCAGTGTTAATCAGTTTTTTAAGTTTCTGCTTGACTCAGATAGAAGCATAAGTTTAGACTTTTTGTGTCTGTGGGTCATATTAAACACGTCATCTACAATTATTCTATTTTATCTATTTTTTTAAAGAATCTGTCTTCAGGTCAACCAAGTCGGAGAGGCGGGGAGAATTAGGGCTATGATGATAAATGTGGATTTTAGATATGTTTGGAAAAGGCTTAAAAGAATAGTATTCTTTTAAGCCTTTTCCAAACATATCTTCATTGCAGATGTTACATAATGAATACTAGATTCTTTCTTAGGGTAACTAGGATGACATTAACTTGATGATTTAATTATTTGATATATGATGCACTAAAAGTGAGAGCGCATCAGAAAATGTAGTTTATTATTTGGTTATAATATTTTTGGAATTCAAAAAGGGCAACTTAGCACAATATTAGTCCTTTTAAGGCTTGCATGTGTGACTGAAAGCGATCAGAGCATCATAGTGACTCAAAACCCTAGCCTCATACATCATCTGTGCTTCATAATAAGTACAACTACAAAGGCCAAAACCACATCACCTGTGTTAGAGTTGATAGAAAGGAAAGCGTTTTTACATTAAATCATAAGTTCTGCTCCATCAAAATTATTGATAACAACTTTTTTGCATTAAGGTAATACATGCCAGCTTTATATATCTTGATATTAATAACTCCTGGATATAGGGGTCCAACAGAAATTTAAAATGGCCAGTATGGTCTGTCATTTACGTGTCTGTTGAATTACTCTGCGATGCGATGTCCTCTGCGATGTGGTTTCCAATAGTCTAAACAAATAAATGAACTTATATATAATTCACGCTTATAAAATTTGGGCAGGTTGACTTGGTTAACCTGTTGATAATTTTTAAGCCATGGTTCCTTGTTACGCTGGTACAAATCCCCAGAGTGGCCAATATTGGCATTATGGAGGAGTTGAATTAACAATAGCCGCAGCAGCTATGGCTAGGCTTGTTTTTTTAGTACTAGATGGTCCCAATATGGCTAGGCTTGTAATATACGCAATAGCAGTTCTAGAACAGATGCTGGTATAGGTATAGTTGAAAAATTAAGCAAGTGGGACACATATGGTGGCATACTGTCTTCAAGGGCATAATCTGAGGCTTGATTATAGCCATTATCTTGAATACACTTGCAACTGTCATTTTTGACTTTTTGAAGGAGTTGATTCAACAATCTAATGAACTAATGCTGTTCCGCCTTGAATTGTTTGTTTTCTTGTTCTTGTCTTTGGTTGGACTCTACAAGGCGAGTCTTTTAATTCTCTTATCTCCTATTCTTGGGATAAGACTAGGATATTTATATTGTTCAGCTCGCAATATAAATCAGTAATGGTGTATACGCCCCTTCCATTGGCATATAAAAGTCGTTAAGACAGAGTGGGGTCTCATTATCCTCAGCAATAGTTGTATTGATGATTGTGAGGGGATAAACATCAAAAAGTAGGCAAGAGGCTATAACTTGGCTGACCCTCCTTGTCTATGTCATCATAAAATAAACATGCAGGGTCAGGATGGCAAAAGTCATCAGAGTGGCACATATTATGTTTATAATAGAAGACAAGGTACCAAAAATGGCCCTATATAGTGAGAACCAAATGTTGCAATTGGCGGTTGGGCTTCAAATTGCAACTACACAGGTCAAAGTAACCATACTAAATCAAAGAAAACTGTTTTAAAACAGTAACCTTAAAATAAGAAATAGTTTTTTAATTATACAAAGGTTTTTATTATTGTTAGCCTTAAAAGATAAGATAAAAACTGATCCCTTTAAAATTCTCTCTCATGATTAAATACTAAAATGATACTTAGGAAAAGTGGAAAGAGCATAATTTTTGGAATGCTGGGAACCATAAACTTAAATTTTTGAAGATATTGAAATTTAACAATGGTTTTTAAGTCAATGCAGGGGTAAGGTAGAGATTATAATAATAAGAAAAGTGGAAGATAATAATATATGATCATGGGGCTGAGGTAATCAATTTTATTAAGAAATTATTTGGGGTTTAGCACCGACTAGGTGAAAGAAATTGAATGTAACTTAATATAACTATTTTAATTGTCAGTGCGGCCCAATAGAGGTTACATCAACTAAAAAATTATAAAAAATTTTGGCATATAGGTAAGGTACTCAATCCTTAATACAATTACCAGATAAAACATAAGTTAAGTAAATGTAACCCTCAAAAATTATAAAAATGGGTGGTTAGACTAAACTGCAAAAAACATATAAGAATTAATAGACTCTACACACAGAACTGGAGGAACTTCTACACATGCTTTTTATAGATTCAAAGATATTAGTTGATTAGGTTTGGGAATTTTAATGGCGATTGGGTAGGGCAAACAGGATGGGACAGATGCTACCCATTTCTCATCTAGTTAACCTAGTTCTGAAAGTTGGTGAGGAGGCAGAGACTTAGGACTGAATTCCTCTTTAGTTTTGGAAGGTGAAAGTTATATACAGCTGGATATTTATTCTTAAGACCTTACAATACCCTTTCCTATTAGAACCAGGTTTACACACCCCTCTAGGGCCTGTGCAATTCATGATTATTTATGTATTTGGTAACTTGAGGACGCTATAAAATGATCATATGTGAGAGGGAGAAAGTGCTTTAATGTTTATAGTATGGAAATCGGCGGTCATCTCCTGGAAGTTGGCATAATTTGGAAGGGACCCAACGGATCTTATAAGCGGATAACCTTTCCAGGACACTAAGTAATGCACCCTAAGCTTATCTCATTGAGAGTTCAAGTTCTTTTACACCTTAAACTTATGTACTCCTTCTACTGTAATGGGCTCAACCTCCGCTGGTTTATCACCTTTAAAGTGGGAAGAGATGAGACTTAGAAGGAGGTGTGAATTTTCCAGTCTGAGGGAAGTTCCACGTGGAAGGCTCTGTTATGCAACATTTTGGTAATAGGTAAGGGACCTGACCATTTGCAGGCCAATTTAAAACAATGCACTTTAAGGTGCAAATTCTTGGTATCACCCTTAACCAAATCTTCTATTTGATAGTTCAGGGTAACGAGGCATTTTTCGTCAAAAGATCTCTTAGAGTCTTTAGTTGATTTGGTGCTGTTTTGGACCTGGTGATACATCTTCTGGCTGTTCCTGATAAAGTTGTCCACTGCTGGAATGTTACTGCAGGTTTGGGGACCAATGGTGAGAATAGGATTATACCTCAAGTTGGCGTACATTGGTGATACCCTCATTGATGTGTAGATGGAGTTATTGTACAAAATCAAGGCCAAAGCAAGGTCTTCTGCAAAAAATCCTGGGAGGCGGTAGCATATAATTGGAGATATTGTTCCAATAACAGATTTGTTTGTTCAGTTTGGCCATTAAATTAAGGGTGATATGCGATGATCTGCTTGGTTTGGTCTTAAGTATATCATAAAATGCCTCCCAAAATCTTGAGGCAACCTGAGGCTTTCTAAAACTTATTTTCCTTAGTTCCAAACAATGAAAAAACCTGGAACAAACAGTCGCTATAATCTTAAGTCATATTTATTATCATGCAAGGAATAAAGATGGCATAATTCTAAAAGCTATCTACCACCATAATGCCCATGTCAAACCTAAGGACAACTTCAAGCCTACAACGAGGTCCATAAGATAGATGTCCGTTCCCTTCTTCTTGCTAAGAGGTGAAGAAGACCAAATCATTTCTTTCTATCCAATCTGAAATGGTCACACGTTAGACAACCTTATATCCAAGATAGGACGTCCTTTGTGAGGCAATTCCAGTCATACCCACGTTAATAAAGTCCACGCTCTCTTCACGCCAGAGTGATCATAGTTGAGGATGATGTTTCCTTATAACAGGAACTCAGGTGAGAGGAAACCCATACCTTGTTGCAAAGGGATTAACTTATCCTCTTGAGAATACCAACTGATTGGGGCTTTCCCATCATTAACCTTGACCAAAAGATCAATAGCTTCATAATTAAAAGACTATAATGCCAAAACAGCGTCCAAAAGGGAATCTTCAGCTGAAAGTGGGCTGGTGTGGGATCACATGAGTCACATCACTGACAGGCTTATAGGCGGTGGCGACTATTAGAGTAGTTTTTGATAATAATGTTTTGTTCTGAGACGCGGCCTGGAATGATCCACTTTGGCTAGTGCTGGTGGCGGAGGTTCCGTTAATCGTTCTGATGGAATTAATGTAACTAATTTAGAGTCACTTGTGAGGTCAAGCTCATTGAGAGAATGTGACTTATATCTGGCAAGCTATTGGTGGACCCTTTGCTAACCTCATGTTTAAATTCAAAACAAGGTGATTCCAATGAGTCAAGTTTTGTATGTGCGCCAGACTTTGAGGCTTTTAATATAGATTAAGTTATTGTAGTCAGTGCGCACCAATATAGTATGCTTGGAGCCTTGTAAGAGATACCGCTAATGAATCAAAAAAGGCCCTAGAAGCAAACTCTCTGTAATATATGGCCTAGGAACGCTCAGCTTCTTCAAACTTCTTTGAAAGTAAGCCAAAGAATGATATCACTCTCATTCTCATATAACATAATGTCTTCAACTGCCGTTCACAAAGCACTTCAATCCACAATTTTGGCTATCTTTGTCATTATGACGCAGAACACTGATATTTGAAACCTTCTTTTATTGCATAAAGAGCATTTTTTCACTTTGGGGTCCAAATAAATGAGGTTTTTTTTCCCATGATGGGGTGCAATGGAGATCAAGCTCAGAGATGGCCGGCAAAAATTTCTTTAAAAGTAACTGATCTAAGAAAGCTTTTCAGTTGCTTCTGCATCACAGGAGTAAGCCAAGAACCAATGACATCTAGTTTTGAAGGAGCAATATCGTGACCATCCTTCACCATTGTGTTACTCAAAAAATTTCCTTTTCCCTGATAAACCTACATTTAAGTGTTTTTACAACTAAACTAGATTTAAAAATGCTGTAACCATGGACACAAGCTCTTTGGTATTTTGCTCTGCGTTGGGTGAGTGGATTAATATGTCATCAACGTAGGCTATTGCGCATGAGAACCAAAGATCCCCTAAATTATCATAGATGCGGCACTGGAAAATGGCCAATGGACTTTAAGCCAAATGTCCTGAATTTAAGCTAGTAAATCCATATGGTGTGTGATTGTAGACAGACATTACTGGCTAGACTTCACCTTTACTGACAATTTTTGTTAATCAAGTTTATCTGAGAGGAGACAATAAATGTAAATATCTGCGCAATGGTGGCTCTCTTTTTTAGCACTAATGGTTTTCAACCCAAAATGGGGAGCTGTCACGCATCTTTATTTGCAATTGAGGCAAACTAAGGGCTTATCAGAAATTAAAAACAAAACCCTAACATGGCACCTCAGCTAACAGCCTAGGAAGCCATATCAGAAGATGAGGAAGCTCTGGGGAACTTATGTCTGACGCCCATTTATGCTTGCGGCCCATGGCAGACAACATTGAAGTAGGAGCTTCAGCGACATAGGGCATAAAGAGTTATAGTTGCGAATTTTCTTTGTTTATGAGGCCCGCGATGTCCATTGCCATAACGTATTGAGAAAGTTGATGCTCAGCAAGAGTGATGAGAGTGGCACACAAGAAAACGACTTGATGCGCTGGCGGGTTTGGGGATGTTTGGGGTAAAAAAGAGAATTTTTGCCGCATCAATACAAGCGCTGCTCCCACAAAAAGCGAGCTATTCAATTTTATATCTTGCACCTTCATCAAAATCATGGGGGAAGTTTGGGATAGGAAATCCCTCAACGAAGGGTTCCATCACCAATTAAGTTTCTGGAAAAGCAGGGTGTTGGCAGGAGCTTCTTCTGCCTCCATGGACATTTTATTTAAATTTTATAATTTTCAAAACTGGTCTTTGATCTAAAATAATAGAAGCGTTAATTGGGAGGAATAATGAAAAAATTCTCCAAAGTAAAATCTGGCTTGAGGTTAAAGGGCCTGTTGCTTTCGTCAAGCCATTTATGGCACTTGATTAGATTTAGCTCAGCCAATGCTGGGCCAGCCACCAGAATTAGATCCGTGGCAGGAGCTGATTGGTTGTGTTCTGTCAATCATGGCTGCTCAAATGAAACTGATCCATTCATTGGCTCACAATTCCATAAGACAGTAAAGCTTTTAGAAATTTTTAGATTTTGATTGCCCGCTGCTTTAGAAGCAGCACCAGAATTCCCTGAAGTTGAGGGCGGGAGGATTGAGCCCTGTTCTGAAAATTGGGTCAAGGCGGCAGCTGGGGCAACGCCAGAGGGGGGCGCCACAGAAGAAGCGGAGGTGTAAACTGTGGGGCGCTTGCACTTTGAATAAAGAGTTCAAAGTCCCAGGGGCAAATGGCGTAGCCTTTCTTGCATTCCCATAATGGGTGATCAGGGGAGGATCTGATCACCATGCAAGGGTAATCACGAGGTGGGTGTCACAAAGGAATGGGTGGATTGTCAAAAATGCGCAAGGCCCTACCAGATGATCCTCCCCATTCAGAACCACGAACTGAAATACAGGGTCTGTGCTGCAAATGGCCAAACCCTTTGTGAACTTGTGGTGGAGGTGTTCAGGGGAAAATGGGAGGGCAACTCAGAAAACTGGTCCAACAAAGTGGCCTCATTTGGGAGCCAGGTGCAAATAGTGGGAATGGTAATTTCTTTATAAACTAAAGATTTCATGGCCACTACCATTTCATCAGCATCAAAGTACAAGCTGAAATCAAAATATCTCTTAAAGTGGCAGAAACAAATAAAACTGGAAGGCTTGTAAACTTCTGTAGCTATCTCAATGATGGCTGCGCTCACATATGGGAAGAGATTTTCATATACAACCTGGAAGTTTAAATGCAAATTTTTCGTGAGAGCACCAAAGGGCTCTGGAGCGCCTCCTAGAGCTTGCAAGGTGGTGGGCCAAGTCCTGAGGGGAAACATAACGCCCAGTAGCATTAGGTAGGCTATCAGAGCCAGCTCAGGTATGAGCAATGGTGGCTCTCGGTATAACAGTTCTCTTGACTGACGCCAAAGTTTAAAAATGGGCTCAAAGATGTAACCTAGTGGAGAGGTCAAAAAACAAAAAGATGGGCGAATATAGACTGTTTTATCTAGTTAGAAAACATCAATATTTAAAGGGCGTGTGGGGACATGGTGCCTCAAGGGCCTTTGCAGCCCCATACAATCAGGAACTTTCACTGCCTTTTAGATTGACTGCCTGGTCAGCACCCTCATTGTTCTGCATCATTCTCATGACCTCAGCAGTGGGGACCACGCCTTTCAAGGTTCAGAAAGTGGGGACGGGTTTCCTGAAGGTGTTTTCATTGATTCTAGTGCACGTGATGCTTCCAGATAAAATTTAGTATCAGTGCCTTCAGGGTGAGGTTCCATTTTCACTGGTTCAAGAGTCAATCTACCAAGGCTCAATTTAGGAGTATGGATTTGACTCATTCATCATCTCAAATCCCAATAACGCCCCCCTCAAGATCCTGTTGGAAAGGGGTATAGGGCCAAAGGAATTAGCTGTGTACTCAACCACTGTCCCCTTATTGACGTTGGTGATGGAGTACTCTGAGTTCACCTTTTAAATGACCTTATAAGGTCTGGACCATAGAACATTGAGCTTTTTCTGTTAACCTCTGGGTCATTGGAATAAAAGTGAATGAGATCACCTAATTGAAAAATTGGTAAGGATGGTTGGCTGAAATTAAATCAGGATTTCTCCCTTTCTGTGGTAACGACAATGCCTTACGTGGCTAGGGCTTGAAGCTGGACAATTTTATTGTCTAAGGCCCTCATAGTTAAACTAGAGTTCTCATATGTGGAGGTATTGGACAATGGCTGAACGAAACTTGATAAATGAGGAAGCACGCCCATACAGAGCTCTAAAAGTGGGCATCTTAATGATTCAATGGTAGCTTATTCTGTAAGTAAGAAGAGCGTTGGGTAAATAATAATTCCATCAGGCAGGCTTGGAGGCAGCAACTTCCGCAAATAGAGACAAGGGTTATGTATGAATGTTCAACTGCCCCATTAGTCAAGTTATTTAAGGTGCTATGAAACTCTGGTTAATACCATAAAAGCAAAGTATGCTCTTGGACTAAATGAAAGGTGAAATTAACTAATTGTCTGAAAGTAAAGTTTGTGGTAATCTGTGCTGGGTGAAAATGGATGAAATAATAAAGAGATCTGTAGCTTTCACAGTGGCAGCGAGGACAGAAATCGCTTTGACCCATTCAATCAAATGGGCATAGTTAGGATGATATATTTATGGCCATGCATCCTTATAGAAAGAGAGCCTAATACATCAATGTTAATGACATTGAAAGGATCTGATGGAACAATAAGGGCTGATAGTGGGCACTAACTTAATCTTGGGATTAACAAGTCATACAAACTTCCAGGGCCTCTTTGATGGTTTCTACCATTTGGTCCCAGTATCATTGTTTCTTTAGCCACTCACGAGTCTTCTTTACTGCTCTATGTTCTACAGTTGCATGCCATTATAAGATAACGTCAGTTCATGATGAAGGGCGGACGTAGGGGAGCCACTTTTATTACCTTTTTATATAACAGTCCTTCCTTGATTTGAGTGTCTCAGGTCATCTTCCAGAGCTTAGCTTGGATCTTGGTAGTCTCCAACTCCCAGCGTTCTGGTCAGCTGATTAGATGTACATTTGGCCTTCCTTGGGGGTCAAGGCAGCCAATACCAGCAATCTAGAAAGACCATCAGCACTCTAGTAAATCTCTCCTGTGCAATGGCAATAGTGAAATCGTAGTTCTATAGCCTTAGGACCCATCTGGCTAATCAGCCATCTGGTCCTTCATTTTATGCAGTCATCAGAATGAGTATGATCAGTGATGATGGTAAAATGGGCGCCATAGAGATAGGGCTGAAAGTGATTGATAGCTAACAAGACATCCAGGCATTCTCATTTGGTAAAGCTATAGTCCCATTTGGCCTTGATTAAGGTATTGCTGAAGAAAGCTACTTGGTGATCGACTTGATGTTCATCATGCAGGGCTAGGATGGCCCCACTGGCAACATCATCCATGTCTCTGAATAGTAAAAGGGTTGATTTAAACGTGGATGGACCAAAATGGGTTTTTTGCAAAGAGCGGTCCTCAACGCATTAAAAGCTTTTTCTTGTTTCTGATGCCACTCAAAAGGAACGTTATTCTGCTGGAGGTAAAATAGGGCCTAGATAGGTTGGCAAACTGAGGGATAATTGTTGATAATAGCCCACCATTCCAAGAAAGACCTGAAGATCCCTCAGGCTATGGGTGCGCAACATCTTTTAATGGTGCTGACTTTGTCCATAATGGGCTAGATGTCATCTATCAAGACCTTGTGTCCGAGGTACTCTATTTTGATTGGAAGAAAAAGCAATTTGAGTTTTTGTGTTTTATCAAAGCTTTCACAAGAAAATTGAAGGTAACCAAAAGCTTCTTTACATGACCAATAAAATTTGTGAGAGGACAGTGATAAAGTCAGGGTATAAGAGGACACATAACAACTTTAAGTCCTTAAGGATCCCATCCATGGTGCATTAGAAGGTGGCCCACGCACTTTATAGGACCTAGGCATCCTCGTAGGTTCAAATAGCCCTTTGCTGGCTATGAGCTCCCACTTGGTTTGGTCTTTGGGGCGAGCTCCTCTTACCAATATCATTTAGTAAGATCCATTGCGGAAAAGTATTGCAACCTGGCAAGCAAATGGAGAGATTCATCAATTTGGGGCAAAAATAACTTCTTTGTTGGTGATGGAGTTGGTCTGTTGGTAGTCCAACACCATCTGATGACTGCCATTTTTCTTTTGAACTAATAGTAGGAGGCCAAGAGCTGCGTAAAGGCACCTATAGTCCAGCTTTGAGTAGTTTTTTGAGCTCTATCGCCACTTGGTCTTCTTCAAGCTTACTTTTATGGTAAGGTCATGACTAAAGAGGAGCGTCCCCAGTCTCCACATGATGTAGAACCCCAATCATTTTCTTTAATTTGTAGGTTGAGGCTGAAAAAAGGTCTGAGTACTCCTCCAATAATTATCAAACTTGGCGCTTTTGTTCTCCAGTGAGCTCCTTTCTAATACAGGTGTTGACTAAAACCGCTGAATGGGGCATCTCCAAACCAAAATCAAACAAGAAGAAATTATGCAGACATAATTGATGGCCTCTACTGGTAGAAGATGAACATACGTGGCTAGTATATTAGGGCCCACAACCTAGCTTTGTCTTTAAGATAAGCCAACAACACCAACGTGGACTGGCATAGGCGTGGTCTAATATCCCTGGACAGGTTAGGACCTCTTTGATAGATGGGTTATCTAGACCTCAGATCTTCAGCAGGTATCCGGAGGGATGTTAATGTGGACCCAGGTATCAACAATAACTTGGGACTTTGGAGGTATGGTGGTCGGCTTAGGTAGATAGATTGGTATGCCTTTGTGGCCATCAACATCAGGTGGGAACAACCCATATTTAAGAGCTCTTACATAATACTTATGTCAACCATTTTTGCTCTCACTCTCTAATAGTCAGGCCCAAGCCTTGACCTCCACTTTGGAGTCACATGAGGTCTCGAAGATTAAGGGAAATCTAATGTCCCAGAAGGGATAAAACCTTCATCATAGTGTACTACCGCGGAATAATACCAGAGAAACTGAGTTCTGAGAAGGAGTTTATAGACAGGGTTATTCAGTGCAACGGCGAGGGTAATTAAAAAGATTTTTAAAGTGGATAAAAAATAAAGAATAGGCCCCTATAGATTGTGTACACTGTTGTCCAGCAATGCCATATTCCATGTAATGCAGCAAATCCAAAGCGATCTTAATACATTTCATCAGTTTGGACAAAATAACGCTTATGGTGGACCGCTATTGACAATGTCAAGGACCAGTTTTTTTAAACTTGAACAGCAACGCGAGTAACAAGACTTCCAAACTGTGGAGGTAGCATGAGAAACATGGGAGATTCATCAGAAGAAAGTAATCAGTATCAAGTTTTTTAATATCAATGAGCACTAAAATTTATTCTTCAGGTACAATAGCTCCATGTTCATCAGAGGTCATAAATGGCTCTTGAGGCGTGGTAGGGTTGTCAGAAATAAGCATCTTGTCCTTCATGCTGATGGCCCTTTTCCTGCATCCTTGTCAAGTCATTTCCAACATATCTTAGCAATGTGATGGAAGCCATTGCAGTAAGTATATCAGGGTTGAGAATTTTTCTGGTTTTCGATGGCATGGACCCAAGGACAGTTAGAGGAGACAGAGGTGGTGACCTTATGGTGTAGGGTTGATTCATGGATCTTTTTAAGCGCTTTTTTGATTCCCCTCATTGCATGTAAAACCATTCTTCTGGAAGATCATGTGCATTTGAACTTCAGTATAAGACCCCAACATGGAGATGACAGAGGTTATGGCGTTGTCCAAGGTAATGCTTTTTGTGGTTACTAAGTGCTGCGCTTGGGCGTAGAAATGGCTTGGCGAACTCCACAGGGTTCTCTCCTTTGTTTAGACGGATATCTATGTATGCTTGCTTTTGATTGACTAGGGTTTGGTTGCTGCCAAATTCTTTACTAAGGTATTTGGATATTTTCGCATGTGTTGCATTCTTGTAGATGGTAGTCATAATCTCCCAATTGGTGCTGTCAAGGCAGGAGTGGATATGCTTCACTTTTTGCCAGTTGTAGATTCATTTATGGAACTCTCATATGCATACAAGAAAGAGGCAATACTTTCCTGGCCGGGGGTAAACTTCTCCTTATGACTAGGTACAAAATTAGTTACAAGTATAGTGGAAAGGGTATTAACGCCAGGTATTGTGCAGACTCAGAAACTTCAGTCTCTGCATACTTGTGGGGAGCCTGCTGATCCAACCATCATCTTAGGCCCTCAAGTTCCTCTTGGATATAGTCCCAGTTTCAATTAAGGGATGCAATGGAGGTCTCATTAGCAACCTGCTTTTTTAATGCTTGGATGTCAGCGCGCTGAAGAAGAAGCTGACTTTCTAAGTTGTTAATGTGGGTGTCAAACCTTTGGCAGGTTTTCTTAATCTGATAAAAACAACTATTGGCAAGCTTGGTGAAGGCGCTAAGATTAACCATTTTTTATCTGACAGAGCCTCAATCAAGACCTTAGGGTCAAGGGGTTTCCATACACTCAGAGATTGCATCCCTGGGCCATATTATGGATTTGATTCCACAAGGTAGCTAGGGCTTATAAAACGTCCTTTCTCCAAGGGTCATCAGGGTCTCCAGTAGTAGGCACTGCGGGACCAGAGGCCCTTAAGGCCCATGGGGACCTTTAGGCCCTTTGGGCCTTCCAGACCCCTATGCCCTCCAAGCCTTTTACTACTGAAGGAGAATCACGAGAGGCCAGCTCTTGATAGTGCTGCTGAAGTGTCTGCACCAGGTCTTTGACTTGGTTGAGGCGTTAGTTCCAATTATCCTCAAGGAGCTGTACATTTTGACGAAGCTGGTCCTTGAAGTAGCCTAGAATTCTGCTATCCAACACTGTGGGCTAGTTTTGCTTCATTAATTAATTGTTGGTTTATTGAAAATGGCTTCTTGGTTGTTGTGGATAAGGGAGGAGGCCGCGGTATAAAAACTGATAATATGGGAGTGTAAGGTTTGTGTAAGCCTTAGTTGTCAGGATACTTCATGATGGTGCAACCCAACTAACTGTAGGAGGTGATGAATGGAAGGTTGGACGAAATTTTGAAGATAGCGCTTAGTCCACAAGGTCAGTTCTCACTGGTAGTTGAGCCGATGTATATAGATCCCACTTGGTAGAAGGCACCAAAGAAGTACAGGAGTAACTTGAGCGGCCTCCCACAGAATAGACGCCATTTAGTGATGTTGGATAATTTCGTCAAGGTTCTTGTATTGAAGTTGGTACTGATCACCGTCAATGGAAGGTAGAGTGAAGTGGAACATGGCCTGAAAATCTAAGCTTTCAGGCTGCATGGGTGGTAATTGTATCATGAGGTACTAATCCATTGAATGACGCTTCTCAACTGATCAGCATGCTGACTTTCTTGACTTCTATTATTTTCCATTGTTGATGATAGACGTTTTTGCTAGGACAGCTCAGAGCCCCCTGTAGTGAATATCATTTTTCTCAGTGTAACATTTTCTTGACTGAATCTGGAGTTCAAAATGGGCTCAAAGCTGTAAACTAGCAGAGAGGTCAAAGGCAAAAGATGAGGCGAATATAGACTACTTTATTGAATTAGAAAGCATCAATATCTATAGGTCTTGTGGGGACATGGTACCTCAGAGGACCTTCATGGCCCCATATGATAAGGATCTTTCACTGCTTTCTGGATCGACTGCCTGGTCAACACCCTCATTATTCTGCATTGTCCTCATGACTTCAGCAGTGGAAAATGCGCCTTGCAATATCTGTAAATTGAGGAAGGGATTTCTGAAGGTGTCTCCATCAAATCTCGTGAGCATGATGCTTACTGATCAAATCTAGCATTGGTGCCTTTAGGGTAAGGTTCCGTTTGCAATAATTTGAGAGTTGATAAACTGAGCCTTGATTCAGGAGGAGGGATTTTGACTCGCTCACCATCTCAAATCCTGACAGTGGCTTTCAAGAGAAGAGGGTTGGGATCTGTTACATGGAAGTTATCTAAGTGTTTGTAGCTACATAGTGTTGCAACGTCCATCCAGTAGCTGGGCTAAACCTAATGGGATAAGATGGGCGAGGTTAACTTGATATATCCCTTTGCCATCGTGCCATCAAAACAACCTTGAGAGCTAGATCCACTTGAATCTGGTAAGGGTATTACAGGCTGTTGTTAAAATGAGATCAGCCATCAACTGACAGTTCAGGTCAAGCTTTGAGTGCTTTGGGAGACGTTGGCACTTTCCACATCAGACACAGATTTGTAAGGCTTCTATATCTATGGCATAGTAATAAGGACAGTAAAGCATATGAGGTTTAGTACTCTACCGTTGCCACTACTAATTGTTCATTTCCAGAGTTGGAAGAAGAGGAATTTTTACAGAGTAGGTTTTTGTGGTGAATGCCAGAATAATATACTTGTAGTCAATGCTTATAGACAAACACGTCTCAAGCAAACCCCCAGAAAGAGATACAGCAACTCTGGGATAGCCAAGAAGTGAACCAAAAACTTGCTATGTCCTTTAAACTGGAAAGGCTCACAAAGAGGAATCGTGACCATAAGGAACTGAAAAGTGCTATAATGGGGGCTCCCGTAGTTACTTGAAGAGCCAATGTCTGAACCATCATAAGGTCAAAGTCATCACCTGTTGCGCCAGTATCCACCAGGGCATTTAATGTAACTTTACACCTTTACTGCAATATGAACAATAAGTATGAAGTATGCTTGGTCAAAATTAATTAATATGTTAAGAAACTAGCATATGCTTCTAATTGACCAGCCACAGGGGGCTTCCAGATTTTTGGATAAGGTGATGAACTTAGAGTTCATAGCCTGTAAACTTTCTTTGTAAGTTTACTGCACAGGTATAGATTTAGTTGTAAGAATAAAGGAGATAACTAATTGTATGGAGAAAACTAGACAGTAGAGTCTTATCCATAAGTGATTCTAACTCACTCATGTATACTTGTATGATTTCTGGAAAAATCAGACAAGGAAACTATTCCTTTCAATTTTTTAATAAGATTAGAAAATAAATTAGGTATTTAAAATGCTGAAGTCTGGTTTTTATTAAAAATTCTAGGGGTTTTTATAGTGTATCTGGTTCTCAACTTTTCATCTGGCACAAGGAAGTGTCATTAATTTCCCTTGACAAACTTTTGCCCTTGGTGTTGACTTCTGGACATAGTGAATTCAATCGCCTTATCCAGCATATAGGGCAAACCTTATGGGCTGACGGCCATCTATTGCTATTTGGTACCAATTACTGAGTTTCTGGAGGCCGCGTTGCCTAGTAAGTCCTACAAACTACCGGCAGAAAAAGCATTAAAACGCTTTTGTAGTTTCAAAAATCGCCTCTAATTATTTGGTGCCTCGGCTTAAATGATTAATGGTAGGAATTCTATTATTTATTATTCAGTAAACAGTTAAATTTACCTACTAACATTGCTGTCAATGATCCCCAATTAAACTATAATTATAACTAAATTTGGATTTGCATCCTTCTGTAAATCACAGTTAGTCAATTAATAACTATTGCTGATGGGACCATCTAGTACTAAAAAAATAACTATTGCTGATCAAATGATTATAAACTACACTTTTTATAAGCTTAAACAATAAGCTAAATTATAAATGCACCAAATCTTTGGAATAAAATATTCTTAATTTAAACTGAGCTAAATAAGTGGTCATATGAAAAATTCCAAAACATCCTCTGGTTTTACCAGATTATACAGCTCTCATGCCACGTTCTTCCAACAATTTCCAGTATCAACGCTATGTTGATAGTATATTTGAAATGGACGCTACCCTCTTCTGAGCAATGAGCCATACTGCCTGAAGGAATTCTGTATATGGATTCCAGATTCCATGCCTGAAGTCAAGAGGATCAATTTAGTTCTTCCACTGAATTACCAGTAACAGATCCCATTCCTGTAGAAGAAACAGGGATGGCAACCATTTTGAGCAATCCTTGATCAATTATTCCTATTGCCTCATTGCTGAATTGTCATTAAGTCTTTAATAAATCCAGCTCCATTCTTAGTTAATACAACAATCATTACTAAGCCTATTGAAATTGTATCCTCCTAGTTAAATCTGTTTCTCTTCAATTAATATTTTCTCCCAAAGTTTCTATTTTTGGTTGGGACTATATTATAAGCCAGTGATCCTTTCATCTAAGATAACTATTGGAAATTTAGGACATTTTGAGCTCCCTTGTGTAGATCTCAAGAGTAAAGTTTTTGAGGTTTTTAATGCTGCTATTACCCCATCAATCTTGAACGTATCTTAAACTATGATAAAGCAGTATGTTCTTTCATTTCATTAGCCAAGTCTTTTTAGTAAAGCAACAAGGCTTCCAGCATCCCCTGATTTTCATCATTCATTTTTTGAATTCAGGAAGCTTTATTCCATCGCCTTCAAGATGCTGTTCAACATTTATATGAATTTCTCACATCTAAAGTTTTTGTATCAATATCTCCCCTTAGTGGCCTTGATTGAAGGCATGATTTGACAACTAACTACATGTGTCCCTTGCATGATGCTGGTCCACATGTTAAGCGTGCTTAATGAAGCCCGTTGGCAAGAACTTAAGACTCCATTTTCTGAGCTCATGCCTTATAGGGATTAAATTAAATTGTTTGTTAAATGCCTCTTTCTCTACTGCTGTTATCCCCCTTGGTATGGAGTATTACGCTTAGCAAGTTCTATACTCTCAATTTCTCTTCCCATAGTTGTATCTTCTTAAGACTTGCCTTGCATCCAACGATTATAATTCTGAGTTAGTTATCTATTGATAGTATTTGATTACAGCTTGATTTTGACAAACTTATTAGTTTCTATTGTCATCCAACCTTTCTCCCATCAGGCGTCAAAGGTTCCTCATCCCCCAAGGTGAGGCTTTCTTATTAAAACTAATTTTGATATACATCTTTTTTTATTTATTTATCTTTATATTATTTTTTAGTTCTTACTTTTATACTATTTTTATTGTTTTTTTAAACCAGTAAATTAAAAATTTACCATGAACTTTGTTAATTAAATAACCATTGGAGATATTTTTACTGTATATGCATTTAAAGCCAATTTTGAAATTACTTTTAATAGTCCTATCCAAAAGGCATTCTGCTTATTCTGATGTTTAAATCCATGGGTATCACAGTAGTATACTTTATCTTCAATTTTGAAAGTTTTAATGCCCATTCATTCTTATCATTGTACAATTTGTCCTGGATCCTTTTTCTAAGAGTTTTGTCAAACGCTTGGGATTGTAAACTATAATGCTGGTTAATCAATTTATGTAATGGTCAGGAAACATCTAATATGATAATTCCAAGCTTGAGTGTAAATTGGTGTTAATTCTTCTTTCCTTTCATAGAGCAAATTAAAGGGCTATTTCTTTGTTGTTAAATGATAGCTGGTACTATAGGCAAAAGTCACTGAACTTATATATTTGCCCAAACAGTTGTTATCACTGCAACTAGTTTATGTAGCATAGCAGCTAAGGTAGTGTTTACTCTTTTGACCAGTCCATTTTTCTATGGAAAATATGAAACTGAGACTAATGATTCTCATCAGTTTGTTCAATCAGTGTATGACAAAGAAAGTGAAATTTGTTCCATTAATGCTCAGGACCACTTGAAGGCAGCCGTGCTGGTATACCACTTGATCCGTTTTAAACTTTGCAGTACTCATAGCATTGATCCAACTCATAGCTTTTGTTTTGACCCAAATTGTAAGGTGATAATTCACGGAAATATTGTACTACATTAATCCAGTACTAGTGCTCAAGGGTCTCATAACATCTATAGATAATGTATGCCATGTGAGCCCCTGGTTCACTAATTGATACCCAGTCATTTTTTTGTGTGGCTTATGGAGTTTGCGCACTTCTCAAAAGGAAAGGAAATCACCAAATCATACTTTAACAACAACCAGTAGTATTGGCAAATGTGCTCTAAAGTTTTCTTGGAGCCACCATGCCTGATGGCTTTATGAGAGGCACAAATTATTTCCATTTTCTCTAATGGCTTTGTAAACATGAGTCTCTTATTGTTACTACTTCTAGTAATTGGCCATTCTTCTGTTCTGTTCCTTCCATGGCTTTTCATAATGTGGTTTTAACCTCTGATGGCTCGTTTTCCAATTCCTCTCATCAGATGCTCAAATAGGCCATCAGCATGATCTTGTACTGAAAAAATTGCCAGCAGCCTGAATAATTCATTGAAATTTTGGTTTCTATCCCTAGTACAATGTTCTAAGTTATAGTCATAGGCCTGCAATTTTAAAAACCCATTGTGATATTCCCCCTTCAGTTTTTCTTAAGTTATGCAACCAATGGAGAGAAGCATGGCAAGTTAAGACCTTAAAGTAAGTCCTATGAATACAAACATGAACTTCTTTCAAGTGTATATGACTGCAAGACATTTATGTTTAGTTACTGTATAATCCTTTTTGCCTTCGTTAAGGTATGGCTAACATAAGACACCAGGCGCTCTTCCCCATTTTTTTAACTTAATTAAGTACAGCCCCCAATGCTATAAGCAACGCATCAAATGAATAATAAACAGTCAGTAAAAGTTCATAATATTTGAGTATTGGTCTTGTTGTCACGTATTTTTAAATTTATTGGATGCAAATTGTGCCTTCAGTTCCATTTTAACCTTTTTTCAGATTTTTATGCCAACGAAATAATAGATCAGCTACATTTGCAAAATCTTTAATGAACTGTCAATAGTAACTGACCATTTCCAAAAAGACTTGAACGTTGCAATTACTCTTCAGAGATGACATGCGTTTAATTGCTTCAACCTCTGTTTTTGAGGTTTTAATCCGTCTGCATTTATAATGAAGCCCAAATACTCTAACTCCTCCTCAAAAAGTGGCATTTCCAGGGTTTGATTTTGAGATTGGCTGAGACTAGTTTCTTAAACACTTCCTCTAAGTGTTGCAAGTGATCTGTGAAAGTTTAACTAAATAACTTAATGGCATTAAGGTTAACCAAACCACAGTATAATTTGAGATTGGACAAGAGTGTAATCATAACCTGTTGGAAAAGTCACAAGTGTATTATAAAATCCTTGAGGCGTCCTTGTAAGCTGATAAAGTCACTGTGACATTATTATAACACACATCTCTTTTTCCTCAGATGGCATATTGATCTACCATTATCCTGAGATTAATTCCATCACCAAAAAAATTTCCCCACTTAACCAATACAATACATTAACAATTCCCAGAAGAGGTTAAGAATCTTTCTTTTTGTTTTATTTAGATGGTGAAAGTCAATTAAAACGTTGGGACCATCTAGTACTAAAAAAAAGAAAGTCAATTAAAACTCTGCTAGACACATCCTTCTTCTTGATGATTGTATTTAAATTAGCCCTTGGACTAACAAAGGCATGAGCAACCTGTGTTCTAACTGCTTCTCTATTTCCTTGGCAACCACTGCCTGAGCTCCTCTGAATCTCTGAATAGGCCTCGTTTTAATCAGTTTAGCCTCACCAGTATTAACTTGTTGACACACTTTTTCTGAACAACATAGATCATAATTGTTTTCACTAAAATAATTCTGTATTGTTAAATAAGGCTTATACTTCAGTTTGTTGATCTTCTGTTAATATTATTAATTGTTCCCACATGATTAACTTATTAACAATTCCAGAAATGTTCTCCAGGTAGCCCCATTTCATTTAGATCTCTGATAAAATACGGCTCCATTATTGAATTATCTGGGAGAATGCAACCACTTAGTTCTGCTTGACTGATTTAGCTTTTTCAGATTGACTGGTAAGATACAAATTCAACATGACTAGGAATTAAAATCTCTGGAGTTACTCAAGGTAATTCTCAATCTTTGACAAGGAGCCTCGATCTCTACATATAGTTGCTCTGTTATTTTCAACGTCAGTTTGATATCAACCACTTTCTGCATTCCAGGAAGAATGGTTAGTTCTTTCATTTGTATGATAGTTTGGATGAAGCCTCAACTTGGGGCTTCCAATTTTTTTATTAATTTGGGCAATCTCAACTAACATTTACTATTATTTTATTGATCAATGTTATTTTGGACTAAGGCCCAAAATTATTATTAACTTACTCTTATTTTTACATTAATCAAATTCAATTAATATTGTTATTCTTCAACTTATGAACTATGGTTAAATTGCATTCAAAGTGCTCCACTAGTCAATACTCCAGAATGTTATTCCCTATCCTAACTATTATTCTTTTATTTAAGGAACACTTCCCTATTTCAGTATATATGATCTTATTTTCTAACTTTGTCTTATCTCATGAGTACCTTTATCTGTTGCTTAATTCCCTTTATCCTATACAATAATTGGAATACTTTTTAATATGCTATTATTTCCAACAGGACTTGAAATGATCATTACTTATATCCTTTATTATATCCATTATTTTACTAGCACTATATAAGGTGTAAATCATTTATCCAATAAATTTACCTTTACTCTTTTACTCTTTTGGCTCTTTCTGAAGTTCATTTACTCTCTCTTAGGGACCTCTGTATTTGTTTAGGTTAGATTCCCATTAAATTCACCTACCAGAAATCCCTACTGCTTTCTGGCTCTCCCTTATCTTCTCTGTCCAGCGGTACTAATTATATACTCTCTCTGGGAGCATCTGGCCTCTTCAGCCAAGCTCATAATATTCTTACAAGGACCTCTAAACCAACTTTTTTGTAATTTTTACTCACTCTCTCCTCTGTCCAACCCTGCACACTTTGAAGTACAAGCTTTTGGACTCCCTCAGTATCAACAATTCTTTTTTACCCTGGATTTGATTCCTTGATTCTCATTCACATGTTTTTGTAATAGCTGTTTCCTTTTTTTTTAGTACTAGATGGTCCCAACCCAAGGGGGACTAGCTGTTTCCTTTTTCAACTAGTTTATAACTGACAGGAATGATGTCATCCTTATAAACCAAGACTATCAAGCTATTCTTCCTGCTTAGGGGAGCATCAACATTCCAATGGTAAATTAATGGCAGTGTCTGGCCTTAGATTGTCAAATTATTCTCCTCAAAATCAGACTACACTCCATATTTTTGCATTAATACAGTGCAAATAAGAATATCATAGTCCTGAATAGATAAGACAATCACCAGCTCAGACATGACCAAGGATCCAAAATGAAGGGACAAGGAGCCATAAGTCCTACAGTAAGTAG